>JABUQX010033489.1:0-7500 GCA_015478945.1 Trachelipus rathkii
ATCTCTTATTCCACACATACGCACAGTACACATAGACACTTTACGTTCACCCATAGACACTTACACTTCCACCACACAATATATTATACTATATTATATATATATATAATATATAATATATGTATATATATATATTATATATATATATATATATATATATATTATGATATTATATATATATATAATATAATATATATATATATATTATATATATATTTATATTATATTTTCATTCGCGCGGAATATTGCGCTGCGGGCGCACGCGGCGGGCGGGACGCGGAAATATTGCGCCTGCGGGCCCACGGCGGGCGGGCGGGAACGCGGCGGGACGCACCAGCGGGTGCGGGATTGGCTGCCTTTGCGGGTGGGGCTCATTGCTGAAGCCCTGGTGGTTAGGCTTATGAACTAGTGAATTAATTATCTATTCTAGTGAAATTAATTAATTATTCCTCAAGTAAGTATTATTATAAATATGAAATACACTTTAGTAAAAATAAAACACTTTTAATACAAATCAGATAACTTGTGCACGCTAACAGCTTAAAGACGATATGATTTTAAAAATTGAGTTTTGGGTCTAAAGATATTGATAGACAAACCTTCCCTGAAGATGTTTGTAGAACGAATTTAATTTTCAGAAGACGATAAAATAATTCTCGGCCAATCACATACGCGAGGTCATATAGAGATAAGGATTACCACGACCAATCACAAGTAAGGAAAACATTTCCTTTTTACCTGCTTAAAGGATCTTACCGATCCAGCATGTTTCAGCTGGAAATATATTTATAAAAATAATAATAACAATGATTCTTGTCTATACGGGAATTACCTTTTGACCTTGGATTAGGATTAAATTAGCCCGTCTACAAAAAGGCTAAATTACTACATTATTTGCCAGAAATAATCAAAAAGGAGTGAAGAAGCAAAATTTCTCACTGCAAAAAGGTCAGTTTGAAAATATATTGTTGAACCTGGAATTAGGCTAATTCGCCCCGGGATTACAAAAAGGATGAATATCCTAAATTTAGACCTAAAGTAGTTATTTCAATTTTACAGAGAGAGGTCCGTTTCGTATCTGTAAGGAGTACGGGTTGTTGTGTTTTCTCGTGATGGATTGTCAATGTACATAGAAATAATAATAATAATAATAAAGAAACCGAATTATTAAAAAACAACTTAAATTTTAGTTTTAACATGATAGGAATAGATATAAATGTAATGAATAATTATTTAAATAAAAAATTAGAATGATTTTAATAAAAATACATTTTATGTTAGCAGAGAAGAACTAATTTGTTATTTTATACTTATTACATGGCTAAAGATGATGTAAAGCAGTAATTCAATAGAACAAAACGTGGCATAGCTTAATGTAGAGGGGTGCTAGGGGCTGGCCTTACTGATTTACTGAATTAAAGTTGTAAAGTAGTAAAATATATGTTTTAATAAAATTTCATAAAATGTTAGTAAAAGTTATTTTTAAAACTTGATAGTCATAAAAATTTATAAACAAAAAAGTATTAACAGTTAATAATAAATTCTTGGTTCAAAGATAATGATTGATTTAGTATAGAAGTTTTAAGAAACTTTTTGAAATAATTTATTATATTTTGAACGCATTAAGATTCATCACGTTTATTAAAAATAAAATAGTGTTAAAAATTATACGTTATATGTGTGAGTGTGAGTGTGTCGTGTGGTGTTGTGTGTGTGTGTGTATTGTTGGTGTGGTGTAGGTGTGTGTGTGTAAATCTGTGTGCGAGTTTTGTAAGTAAATCTGTGTGTGTAACTAAATCTGTGTATGGATGTAAGTAAATCTGTGTGTGTAAGTAAATCTGTGTGTGAGTACGTTTGTAAGTAAATCTGGGTGAGTGTAAGTAAATCTGTGTGTGAGTGTAAGTGTACATGTAAGTGTCTATGGGTAATGTATAAGTGTCATAGTGAATGTTTGTATAAGGTATACATAGTGAATGTGTGTATAAGTGTAAGTGTGTGTGTGTGACCGCCATGTGGATAAGTGTAAATGTAAGTGTCTATGGGTAATGTAAGTGTCATTAGTGATATGTGTGTCTATGGTTGAGTGCAAGTGTGTATAAGTGTAAGTGTGTGTGTGTGGTCTGTAGTGTGTTGCTGTTGTTGTGTCTGTGGGTGGGTGTTGTGGGTGTGTGTGTGGGTGTGTGTGTGTGTGTGTGTGCGCAACGCTCACGTATGTTTTGTCTTAAATAATAATAACAATAGGCATGAAGTAAATAACACTAAGTATAATAAAAATAATAAAAATAAAATAATAAAAATAATAAAAATAATAATAAAAATAAATAAAAATAATAATAAAAAAAATAAAAGTATTAAAACAAAATAAAAACATAATAGTAAAATAAATATATGAGTTAAAAGCAGTTTAAAGCAGGAAAGTTTTAAAACAGTAAGCAGAAGTTGAAGCAGTTTATTATAAAGCAGAAAGTTAAAGCAGTAAAACATGAGTTAAAGCAGTAAAACATGAGTTAAAGCAGTAAAGCAGTAAAACAAAAAGCATACTAATCCCCCCTTGCTGTGCAGGGTAACACCTCTATTGATTTACTGATTTACTGCTTTAAGTATTTTGTAATGTTAATGAATATGAGTTAAAGCAAAAACATATGAGTAAAGCAGTAAAACATGTGAGTTAAAGCAGTAAAACATGAGTTAAAGCAGTAAAGCAGTAAAACAAAAGCATACTAATCCCCCCCTAGGTGTTAGGTAACACCTCTATTGATTTACTGATTTACTGCTTTAAGGTATGTAATGTTAATAAATATGTGAGTTAAAGCAGTAAAACATATAAGATAAAGCAGTAAAACATGAGTGAAAGCAGTAAAACATGAGTTAAAGCGTAAAACATGAGTTAACAGTAAAGCCAGTAAACAAAGCATACTAATTGCCCCCCTAGGTGTTAGTAACACCTCATTTGATTTACTGATTACTGCTTTAAGTTATGTAATGTTTAATAAAATATGTGAGTTAAAGCAGTAAACATATAAGTATAAACAGTAAAATGAAGTTAAAGCAGTAAAGCAGATGGTTAAAGCAGTAAAGCAGTAAAAACAAAGCATACTAATCCCCTCTTGGTGTTAGGTGGTTACACCTCTATTGATTTACTGATTTACTGCTTTAGGTATGTAATTTAATGTTTTTAATAAATTTCGTATACTAAGCGTGTAGTAAAATAAATGATTATATATCAGACACTCTGGATTTTTTTTTATCTGCCTTTCTATTCCTTCAATTTCCTTTTTTTTTCAAATTATATTCTATATTGCATAACTTCTTAATTAGATTTTCTAATTTTTAATGTTATTGGTCAGCTTTTCCTGGTTTTAGAGTGTAACTACATGGCCTCAGTACTCGACTCATCAATTGTGAATTAGTCGCTGATGGAGCTTTTTACCCGCAAACGCTCCTCTGGATACGTTCCCTGATTACATGATCATTTTTATTTTAAGTTAAAAGGTGTATATATTATATTATATATATATATATACGATCAAAAAAAGTATATATATATATACTATATAATATAATAATATAATAATAATATATAATTATATATATATTATATATTATATATATATAATATATATATTTTATATATATTTATATATATATATATATATGTGAGTGTGTGTTAGGTGTAGGTGTGAGCTTCGGCTGTATATGTATTCAAAGGGGGATGTATGTGTCTAGGTATTGTCTTGGTGTGTGTAGGTTATTAGGTGTGAGCGTTAAGATGCCCTGGGGTAGTGTGATGTGTATAAAAAGCCTAGCGTATTATGTGTGTGTGTATAATAGCCTAGCGGAGTGTGCGTTGTGTGCATTAGGCATAGATGTGTGTCAGACGTGGGTAGGTGTGATGCTTAGGGTTGGCTGGTATGTATCCATGGCAGGGTCGGTAAGGTGGGTGTGTGTATATAGGAGGTGGGTGTATGTGTCTAGGCATGTGTGTGTGTAGGTGCAGATGCTGAGTGTAAGTGTCTATGGGGTGGTGTATGTGTGTGTGTGTATAAGTATCCTAGCGGGTGTGTGTTGTGTGTGTGTGTGTGTGGTGTGTATAATTGCGTTCCGTAACGGGTGTGTGTGTGTTGTATGATGTGATGTTGTAAGTATGTTAATGATGTGTGTGTGTATGGATGATAGCGATTTTACTCTCTCCCTTTCTGCGTTGGAATATATATATATATATATATATATATATTTATTATATATATATATATATATATTATAATATATATATATATTATATTATAATATATATATATACTATAAATATATTATATATATATAAATTTGCAGTATATATAAAATGCAAAAGATGCACTTTTTCTAAACTTTTAATATGGAAATAGCCTATTCCAAAATTATTGTATGCATTAAAAATGATTTATATAAAGTAACATTTGTTTATATATTAAAGGGCATTCAGACGGAGCCCAATTAGTTAAGTCCTATTCACTTCCTTAAGAGGCTACGGGTCGAGTTCCAGTTCGGTTAGTGACTGGTATAGGTCACATTTTTTAAATTCCCACAATTTCTTTGTTCATTCTTGTCGCGGTGGGATGATTCGCACAGAAGATAGAAGATGTAATGCGATGCGCATAATCAGTATACATGACTAGAGTTAGTATAAAATACATGTGGGCGACCCATTCCTTTAAAAGAAGCCCAATGGGTTTCAGGAATACCTGTGAAACCTTCCAGAAGAGTACAGAGCCTAATAATATATATATATATATATATATATATATAATATATATATACATTTATATAAATATATAATATATATATTATAATATATAATATAAGTATATATATATATATAGTGAAAAGCAAATTTGAAACTGATTCAATGAAACTATGATATAGGGGATTGGTAATACCTCCTTGAGAAGCATAGGACAGATAAAGCATCACGGTGAATCGGATTGTATAGAGTACGGGAATGGAAACGGTAGAGGTGGACTGAGATGATTGGAGGTGGTGTGTGTATAAGGGTGGTGTATGTGTCTATGGATGTATTCGTGGATATTAAAATACTCATGAGTTATATAAAAAACGAGGCATAGCGAAACAGCGAAAAAAACCCCGGTCCGGCTTGGTGGCAGTGCGGTTGTGATGCGGTGCGTGCGGTGTCGCGCGGTTCGGCGCGGTTCGGCGGGGCCTTGCGGTTAAGCGAAACGCTTGGTGAACTCCGAAACGCCCCCCCCACCCTTAAGGGGGGGGGAAATCCGCCGAAAAAAAAAAAAAAAAATAATAATAAAAAAAAAAAAATAAAACAGAATAAACCTAAAAATAAAAAAAAATAAATAAATAAAATCTAAAAAAAAAAAAAAAAAAAAAAAAAAAAAAAGCACTAAAAAAACACGAAGGTAGCTGAGTAAAAAAATATCCACCTGATTAGCGATTGTGCTCATCGCGTCAGGTGGTGCACGACCGGAATGGTGTATCATACTACTGGGTGGAAGAGAATGAGAAGAGGCGAGAGAAGGAGTTGCAATTTTTGATTGAGTACTGTGTACAAAGCTTATGGTAGACTTGTGTTGTGAGTTCCTAGAATTCTAAGTTTAAATTAAGTTTTGAAAAGGTCAGGTGTGTGTGGTTTGTGACGTATGGTCCATCTGAGGGAAACGTTGAAAGAGAGTACGATTTTTTAGGGATAATTTGAATGATGTATCTGGATGGTGTGAGTAGGAGTTTCAGATTGATATGTTGCGGGACCTGAATGGTTGGATAGTTGATCAAAAAAGGGATGGTTAACAGTGGTTTTGGGGTGTCGGGAGAAAAATGAGAATGGTAGGAAGGTGATTGATGTTCTTGTTGAGAGAGGAGGTTGTGTGTAAGTAATACTTTCTCTAAACACAAGAGTATCCATAATTATACTAGAGTTGGTGTTAGGTAGAGATGGTATCGAAGAGAAAAGTATGATTGTGTTGGTTGGTGAAGAAGGAGATGTTGAAGTATGTGTTGGATGTTAAATCAGTGAGGGTTTAGGAATGGGATTATGGGATCATTATGTTGCTCTATGTAAAATTAAGTTAGTGGGGGGCTTGGATGGGAGAGGAAGGTGATACGAAAGGAAGTAGGTAACAATTAGAGTGAGAAGTTAATGTGAGCAAGAGAATAAGCTATAAGCTATGTAAGAGCGCTCGCTCAGTAAATCGGTTGAATGTGAACAAGTTGATCAACTGAACAAATCTGGGGGCAAATTAAGGAAGCATTGTTAGTAGTGGAAAGGAAGTGTGTGGATGTGCTAAACGTAGGAAGTAAGAATGTTACAGTGACGGAATGTGGAATGAAGAGGTGATGAAAGCAGGTTAAAGGTAAAAAAAAGAAGCGTGGTTGAATGTACTTAAAAGGCAAATGATGAAGTTTCAAAAGAAAGATGCTTGAATTATATAAGGAGGAAAAAAGATATACTAAAAGGTGTATACGTAGGAGAAAACAAGAGGTAATGAACAGTTTGGAAGAGGATGAATGAGGACATACAAGGAAATAGGAAGCTCTTCTGGAAGGAAGCGCGAAAGGTTAAGAATTAGAGAATAAGGGAATCTGCTTAGAATAATGATAGGGATGGGCTTTTGTAACTTGATGAAATGGAGTGAGTGGGAGTGTGGGAAAAGAACACTTCGAAAAATGCACAATATTCAACCAGTAATGATGAGGTGTTAGTGAATGTGTGTGGTTTGATGTGCAAGAAGGATAGGTTATTTTGGGAATGAGTTAATTAGTAAGGAGGAGGTTAATGGGTAGAGGAGAGAGAAAGTTGAAGAATGGTTAAAGTCTTGCAGGTATTAATGAAATTTACTAGGTGAAATGATCAAGAGCGAGCGAGATGTGTGGAATTGATTGGATTTGGGAAGTTCGTGTAATAAGCGTTTATGGAGGGTATATTCCAAGGATGGAGCGAGGAGCCGGTAATAGTACCCTTGTCATAAGGGTAAGGGAGAAAGTGGACTGGTTAGAAATTATAGGGAATAAGTTTATTGAGTGTTGTAGGGAAGGTATATGCTGGTATTTTGGATCGAAAGAGTGGTCGAGTGACTGAGGACTGATTGGTGAGAAACGAAGGTCCTGTTAGGGAAGTGCGAGAGGATTGTTGGATGTCAATCTTTACATTGAAACAAATGATTGAGAAAATGGGGAGAAGAAGAATAAAATATATTTAGGTTTTTATTGGATTTACAACAGGCGTATGATAGAGTTAAAAGGGAAGCTATGGCAGGTATTAGTTATATATGGTGTGGGTAGGCTTCTGAATGGAATCAAAAGTATGTATGACGATAGTAAGCGTGTGTAAGTAATTAAATGGGTCATGGGTTGATTGGTTTGGATAATAGCGGAGTGAGACAGGGTTGTGTTATGTCTTCCGTGGTTATTTCAATGGTATATGGATGGGGTTAAGAAAGAATTCGAGGTGGGGATGCAGAAATGGTGTTAAATGATGGAGAATGGAGATGATGGAGG
>JABUQX010033489.1:15000-27500 GCA_015478945.1 Trachelipus rathkii
TATATATATATATATAATATATATATAAGTTGTTACTATGGCTGGGTAGTATATGGTCAGGCCTCCCAACTCTACTACACCTGTTAGATCTCATTCCAAAACAAACTGATTCGTATCTCCACTTAGAGGCCTTCCGACGTCCCCCCTTTGTGACTTGAGTGAATCCGATGTAATATCACTCTCTCTTCGAAAGCAATACGTCATGTACACAAGCTATCTTCGCTTTCAAACCCCAATACCGTCTGCTTTGACACTAATTGTGCGAAAGATACCTCAGAATACTTCCTTACTGGGGCCATTTGCAAACATTTTATAACATCCTTGCTTTCCTCAAAGTCTCTTTGCTAAAAGGGTGCTAACATTCTCATATGATAAAGAGCATACACCTTGGCTATTCCCTGTTCCCACCATCTGTCTGGACCTGACTTCTCTCTCCGAATCTAATCACCCCGCTGCTTTGTTAAAGGCATCGTTCTTGTCTCATTCTGCAGTTCACGGTGGATTTAATCCAGTGTTTACTGACGGCTCTAAAACAGGAGACAGGGTGAGTGTGTCTGCTGTCTTCCTGACCGCAACCTCTCCCATACCCTCCCCCTCATGCTTCAATTTTTAGGCAGAATTAATGGCTATAATGACTGCCCTCTCTCGAAATTTACTCCTTAATCAAGACCACTCATGTGTCATTTATTCAGTTTCTCTCTCATCGCCCTTCAGGCGCTTAAAGCCCTTATTCTAAAAACACAATAGTTGTACAACAATTTCTTCTGCTGCTCTACTCCCGCAAGAAACAGAGCTCACTATATTGGATCCCCTCTCACGTAGCGGTAACTGGCAATGAAATCGCTGACAGAGAAGCCAGAATGGCCGCTTCCTCTTTCCGGAGCTGTTCTAGGTACCTCCTGGATGCCATTCGAAGGTCACCTCCTATCAGCTGACTATTATCCTGTTCTCTGACAAGGCTTCCGGTCTTACTGGCAGGAATGAGTGATCAGCCAGGGGCGAAACTTATAAATAAAAAGCCGAAGATTGCTGAGTGGTCTTCCTCTCACAAACGAAAGCGCTTGCACGATGTGATACTTGCACGCCTTTTAATTGACAACACCAACATTACTCACAACCATTACATGTCATGGGAACCTCCTCCCATCTGCAAATTTTGCCGTCGCCATACCCCGCAATCTGTTCACCATATCTTCATTGATTTTCCTCAACTGTGCCCCAATCGCCGGAATCATTTTCTTACTCTATGGTCCTTAACATCTTCTAAAAAGTTATCCCATATCTTATCTGAATCCTCCCACTTTAATAGTAACTTTATCTTTTCTTATCCCCAAGAACTGAATATTTAATTTTGCTCTATAATATTAGGACTACATGTAATATAAAGACATCTTTTTATTTATGTATGTTTTTATTTATTTTTAATTTTTTGACTGAATATTTATTTCGCCATCTAAAATTTTATTTTGCGACATTTAAAATAAGTATGAGCTAGGACCCATCCATGGAGTTGATTATTCAACCCAGTGTGGCCGCTTCCTTGTGGACCGTGGTGGGTCCTGTAAATGAACTCAAATATATTATATATATATATAATATAGATATTATATATATATATATTATTTATTATATAATATTATATATATATAAATATTAAATATATATATATATATATATATAATATAATATAATATATATATATTATTTATATAATATATATATATTATATATATTATATATATATTATATATATATTATAATATATATTATTATAATATATATAATATATATAATATATATTTATATATATATATATATAATATATATATATATAATAACATATTATATATAAATATTAAATATATATATATAATATGATATATATATATATATGTATACTATTATATATATATAAATATATATTATTATATTATATATAATATAATATATATATATATATAGAATATATACATATATATATATATAATATATATAGATATATATTATATATATATATATATATATATATATATTCAGGTTATATTGTCGGCTAGGCTCGTACCCGACAGTGACGGTCTTCGGGAATCAGCAAGTTTATAAGGTAAATAAGTTTTAAGTAATATTTATAAACAATTTATTTACTTAACCTATAGTAACTAAATATTAAAGAATTTAATTAACTAAATTTAATAACTAGCTAATTTATTTAATTAACTAATAATTTTACCAAAATTCAAAAAGAGATGAACCTATTTTATTTTTGATATATATATATATATATTATATAATATATATATATATTAATATAATAAATATATATAGTATATATATATATTATATATAGTATATTTAGAAGATAGATAGATGGCAGGACACACTAAACGTGTCAGAAGTAATATTTGGAAAATCTCCAAAGGAATCAAGAATTGTAAATTTATGATTCTTGATTCTTTTTGGTTTTTTAGCTATTTAAAATCATAATTTATTTTAGCTGAATGAAGTGGACAGTCACGTCCACAAAACGTCCTTTCAATAAAATTTATAAACTTAGTATTTGTGGGGATTTTCTTCTATATATATATATATATATATATATATATATGTCAGTGTCTAAAGCTATATATATATATATATATATATATATATATATATATATATATATTATATATAATTATATATTATATATATATAATATATATATATTATATATATATATATATATATATATATATATATTAGTAGAAAAAAATATGTAACTAATAGAAAATAATATAAATAAGCTAGTATTATAAATTGTTTAAACGGAGTAATCGATTTTTACTTGATCTTTGGGGAGATAATTCATAGATTTCAAATTTGGGATCAATTATTAAATTTTTATCCGTTCTTTGTCATAACAAAAGCAAAATGCTATTTTTCCTATTTTCCTAGTTTCCTACTTCCCTATTTTCCTGTTCCTCCCTAAGTTTGCTTTCATTTATGTGTTTTTTTGTTAATCTGATAAAAATAAAATTTTCAGAGCATATATAATTAAAAGAGGTACACAGTTTTTATTTAGATTTTTTTTTGTATTCTCAACAGTTTTTCCCCTGTTAACTTGGGGAAAATTATATATTATATTTAAAGTAATAAAAAAAATTTGGTAGGTATGCAAAGAAATAAAAGTAATAATTGAGATAATGATGGTTTAAAATCTCCAACTATATATATATCGTGATATTTCCATATTCATTGTTTAAACCAAAAAGAGTTTTCTCAATAATTAAATTTAGATCATTGCTTTGTATACAATAATTTAAATCATTGTTTTGTATACCACTTTTTTTTTTAATTTAAAACCAAATTAAAAAAAAAATAAAAATAAAAATTTACTTTTTAGTAATGGTCTTCCTTTCACAAGTTACTGAAGGTGATCATTCTTAATATTAATTTTACAATGTCACTTACCAAGTTTAACAACATTTTTGTTAATAAATAATGGTATCATATTCATATTTTGCATACTTTTCTTAAATGAATTCTTTAAGTTTTTCATAATTAAAATAAATATTTAACAATTAATCTAATATTATTTTTTTATAATACTAGGCAGAACATCCATCATCTCTACTCAGGCCTCCGACGGTGGAGGTTAGTGACGTCACTGGACATACCTCAACCCAGATTCAGTCACCGAGTCATCCACCTTCTATTTCCGGTTCAACGCCTACAGATTCACAGTCAGCGAGGCCCTTTGGGGTATCTTCTCCATATAAGACGGGGTAAACACAATTTTCACTATAGAATTATTATTATTATTATAAATAATACCATTACTATTAATATATAATTCCTATTAATTATTACCATGACCTTTATTGTTGGCAAATTTCGTTTTTCTTATTTCAATATTAATAAAAAAATTATGGTTGGAAAGGAGTATTTATATCAAGTTATTTTTAAGCGTCATAATATGAATATTTTCTCATAATATATATATATATAGTATATATATATAATATATATTATATATATTATATATATATTATATATAATAGTATATATATATATATATATATATATTATAATATATATATATATATATATATATATATATATATATATATATATATATATATTATATATTATATATATATATATATGATATAGTTATTTTTAACTTTATGTACGTAAGAATAATCAGGGATGGCACGAAAAAATTCATCTGATTTTTTTATTTGATTTTTTTTATAAAAAAAATCATGATTTTTTTGATTTTTTGTTATAATAATATATATATATTAGTATATATATATATATATATATATATTATATATATAATATATTATATATATATACTATATATATATATATATATATATTAAATATATTATATATATATGGATCAAGTTATGTTTAGGTACTTTATCGAATGCTTTGTTGATATCGTTTGCTATGATTATTGTTTTGTGAGTGTGTTTTGAGTTTAAACCGTTGATTGTGGCTTCATTCCTGTCTAAAGAAATATTCACGCCGTTAAAATCTTTTTCTACAAAAAAGTTGGGTATGTTTGATGCTGTGTGGTATTATGTTTAGCATGTTTTTTCTAGCAGTTTGCATAGTGTTGATAATAGAGAGATGGGACGATAATTTGGGGGGTCAGAGGGGTCTTTTATTGGTTTTGGTTTGGGTATAATGATGGTTCTTTTCAGATAGGAAGCGAGAGTAGGCTGATGGAAACCTGACCTGGCATTTTGGAGCTGGTGAGCTGGCTTCGTGTTTCTTAAGGTGTTTGAGGTATTTTGTTTGAGATGTTGTCTGGGCCAGTTGCAGGTGAGTTTTTAAGTATCTTTGTTACATATTCTAGGTCGGGTTTGGTTTTTTCTATTGCTTGGTTGTGGTTGAGTTTTATTTTATTGAGTTTTGATGATTTTCCGGTTTTGAGGGTGTGTTGGTTTTTGACTGCTTTGCGAAGGGAGTTTGTCTTGTTTGTTGGAATGAGGGGTTTTGTGTGTTTGGGATTTTTATCGATTCGTTAGTGCGAGTTTTGTTGGTTGGTTGAGCTTAACAGTGTATTTATTGTTATTTACATTATTTATTTTATTTATTTAATATATATATATATTAATAATAATAATAATAATAATAATATGTATATATATAATATTGTATATATATTAATAATAATAATAATAATAATAATAATAATAATATATATCATAACAATATGCCTCTCATAATATAATAATATATATATATAATGTAATAAATAATAATGTAATAATAATAATAATAATAACAATAATAATGTAACATAACAATATTCTTACATATCTAATATGTAATAATATGTAATAATAACAATATATATATATATAATATAATATAATATATATATCTTTATAATATATTCCACTCCATAATAATAATAATAATATATAATAATATCAATACACATAATATAATAATAATAATATATATAATAATAATAATATGTAATAATATAATAATAATATGTATGTATAATATATATATATATATAATAATAATAACTATATATATATATATAAATAGTATATATAATTATATGTATATATATATATATATATATATATATATATATATATATAACACTTAACTTAACATATATATATATATATATATATATATATATATATCAAACATAAACCACAGATGTTTTAGTCTAACTCCGTTTTAACAATTTATATTAAGAGTTTACCTAAAAAGTTAGGGTTGATTTTATAGCTATATAATATGTTGAAACAGATCACTTCAGCTCAGGTGGTCTGTGTGTCTCCTTTGTTAGATCAACTTTAGCCACTATTATGGACGTTGCAGTGATAAGGTGTCTTTTGTACATCAGTGGACAGAAGAAGGAGTTTATTGGGCATTGACATTTATATACAGAAAGAGGTAAAAGGATATTAAAAAACATTATAGTTATATTATAATAAAATTTTTAAATTTAGTTATTTATTGTAACTTGAAAAATACTTCACTAAAATCGTAATTTAATTTAGTGACACTTTTTCTATTAGAATATATATATATATATATATATATATATATAATATATATTAATATGTAATATAATAATAATAATATATATAATATATCTTTATATATAATATAAATATGTAATAATAATAATATATAATAATAATAATAATAATAACTAATAATATGTAATAATATAATATGTAATATAATAATGCTGTAATAGCAACAATAATCTTATCCCTCGTTCTTAATAATATGTTCTTAATAATAATATCATATAATAATAATAATAATATATCTTCTTCTATGTATATATAATATATAATATGTAATAATATGTATGTAATATTTAACAATAATATAATAGTAATAATAATAATATGTATATATGCAGCATGCTGCTAATATACCAACCTTATAGCCCAGCCAGCCAGCACCAGCTTAACACCAGCAGCCAACATAACTTCAGCTCATCTTATGTAATATCTTAATAATATATATAATATATAACCATATATATATTATTGATAAATTTTAGCTTTGTTCTGGATAAAAAAATATTTAAGTATTTATTTATTCTGTGAATTGAAAATATTAAATAGGTTTTTAATATTTGTAACTAACTATACTTCTCTTTACCTCCTTATTAAGCATGTTTTTGGTTTGTTTGTTTTTCATTGAAAAATACACTTGTGGTGGTTTCCTAATAATAATACATATGTATGTAGCCAGCCTTATATGTATATAATATAGCATGTATGTATGTAGCCTTAATGCATATGGCAATTAACAATATAATAGCAGCAATAGCCTGTAATATATGTATAATATGGAAATAATATAATAATATATCATAATAAATAATATATAATATGTAATATATAATAATAATATGTAGCCAATATATATATATGTATGCTGCTATGTAATAATATATATGTAATATATATATATATGTATATATATGTATATATATAATATGTAATAATAATAATATATATATATGAACAATTTTTGTATTTAAATATCTGATCAAACTCCGTAGATTTAAAAAGTATCTATTATTATTTGCTATATATATATATATATATATATATATATATATATATATATATATATATATATATATTAATATATATATATATATATATATATATATATATATATTTATATATATATAACATATATATTTCAGTATCTTTAAATATCTATTTTCAGTTCATTACATTTTATTTTATAATTTTAATTTTGTTTTCCAAAAATGCACAGTATCCCTTCCCTCATATTATTAGTTATTTTTAGACATATATTTTTATATTGTCTAAATCTTTAAAACATATGTTTATATTTTCAAATCTTAAACATATATAATTTATATTTGGAAATCTTATATAAATTATATATATATATATATATATATATATATATATATAACATATCTTATATAATAATATATATATATATATATATATATATAATAATATAATAATAATAATAACCAATATATAATATTTCTAATATATATTAATAATATGTAATAATAATAATAACCATGTATATGTAATAATAATAATAACCCAATATATATATATTAACATATATATATATAATATATATATGTAATAATAATAATAATAATAATAATATCTATATGTAATATATAATAATATGTATATATGTATGTAATATGCATATATATATATTAATATTAATAATATATAATAATATAATAATAATATATGTATAATAATATATATAATAATATATAATAATATAATATATAATATATATATATACCGACAATATATATAATAATAATAACATATGTAATAATAATAATAATATATATATATATAATAATATGTATATATATATCCTCATAACAATATATGTAATATAAATAATATATATATGCATGTATAATAATAATAATAATAATAATATAATAATATATATATATTTTAAAAATAATTATAATATATATATCAAATTTTTAAACATATATAATATATATATTTCAAATCTTATATATATATATATATATATATATATATAATAACCATATATATATATACTGCCATATTTATATATATATATATATATATATATATATATATATATATATATATATATATATATATATATATATCTATATATTTTTATATATATATATGTGTATATATATACTATATATATATTCGCATATAAATTTATATCTTTCAACCTATATTTAGAATAGCAAGTGTTAGAAATTTTAGAAATAGTTTCTTTTTTTTAGTTCTTTTTTAACGTAGCTAGCTTCCATTTTTCTAATTTCTAATTTCTAATCCCGTTCTATTAATCCTTCTCTCTCTCTTCTGTGTGCTTTCTAATTTCCTTGATGATGGTTAGAGTACAAAGGTGAGAACTAGAAGAAAATGAATTAAGAAAGTATGCTGATTTTAATGGAATGCACAAATTTACGTGGCAAAATGCATCAATATATATATATATATATATATATATATAAATATATTTATTTTCTTTCTATATATATATATATATATATATATATATATATATATATATATATATATATATATCATATGACTCTTTCTTTCTTTGTAATAATACATATATATATATATATGTGTTCGAAACCTTAATAATATAATATATATGTAATATATGTAATATATGTAATATAACCAATATATATATGCATATATACTATACTACTTTCTTTCTTTCTTTCTTAAATAATATGTATATCAAATAATAATAATATGTAATATGTATATATATACAATATATTGTATATATGTAATAATATAATATATATAATAATATATATATATAACAATAATAATATAATATGTATATATATATATAACTTAATAACTAAATAATATATAATATATAATAATAATAATATATATGTAATGTATGTATGTATCAATAATATAATATAATAATATGTATAATAATATATATATGTAATAATAATAATATAAATAATAATTTACGTAACTAATATATATATATATATATATAATAGCATATATATAATAGCATGTAATAATAATAATAATAATATAAATCTTTCTTTAACTAATAACAATATGTATGTAATACAATATGTAACTTAATAATAATATGTAATATGTAAATAACAATAATATGTAATAATAATAATAATAATATAATAATATAATAATAATATAATAACTAATAATAATAACAATATATGTTATAATAATAATAATAATAATAATAATAATAATAATAATAATATGCATAACATATAACTCTAATAATAATATATTCTTGATTAAATTCGACGATGCTGTAATAATAATAATAATATGTATATGTATAATAATAATAACAATAATAATAACTTAATATGTATATATATGATATATAATATACATATGTATATGTATATATAATATTAATATAATATATAATAATAATATATGTATGTAATAATATGTAATAATATATATATATAATATATATGTATAATAATAATAATCTACAACTATATATATATATAATAATAATAATAATAATAATAATAATAATAATAATAATATAACATAATAATAATAATATATCTATAATAATAATAATAATAATAATAATAATATATATATAATATATATAATATGTATGTAACATATAATAATATATAATAATATGTAATATATGTAATAATAATATATATATATATATATATGCATATATATATATAGCAATAACTATATATATATATATTAATATATATATATATATAACATACCTTAATATATATATATATATATATATATATATATATATATATAACATAACATATATATACCTCTCTATACTTTCTTATATATATATAATATATATATATGGGTACCGGAAAAAATTACAGCATATTTGAATTAAATTCTTATATAAATTATTATTTGGCATTATCAGTCTATTTTCATTTTATAAGATTCTTGCATTTTTGTGTGCTTAATTTTTCCTATTTTATTATTTTAAGTGTTGTTAATCGGAGTCATTAATTTTGCTTGCTGAAAAAGATGTTTTCTTTTTAGCATGCCAACTGAATTCTGCAAAACGTTTAGTATCGAAGGATTAATATATTAAAAAATCCACTTGTTAATATTACTTAAGTAATATTAAAATTATTACTACTGAAAACTTATGTAATTGGATTCTCTTATTTTTAAGAAGAAAAAAAAAACATTATATGAATTAAAAGTCTTTAAATTTTTAAATTTAAACAACATTTTGATTGGGAAACTTCTTAGTGTTTGAATTCACCTCTCCGGCCTTTCATTCACTTACTTTTACACATGAATCATCAATCACAACTTCGAGTTGACATTGAAACTCAGCCGTGTCTCAACATTTCAAACATCTTTTAGGAAAATAAAAACTTAACAAATTCTCTTAATAGCTGAAAAATTTAAATGTTTAAAAGTTATAAAGTTTGGATAAAGAGTAAATAAAATTTACTAGTACTTCCACTTAGTAATATTAAATAATTTTGCTCAGGTTATGGACTTTAAATTACTAATGATATACGACACATAGTGTTAGTTCTTTAGAATAATATTCTCCTTTTCGACTCCTAAGCTAATCCGTTTATATGAATATTTTTTAAAGAGATCTTTGTAGAATTATTGACCTACTAAAATGATATTACATAATATATGAACTACATAAAAATTGAAAAATTGACATTTTATAATTAACTTAATCAATATTCTGAGAAAAAAGCGAAATAAAAAATGAAATTCCAAAAGCCATTTTCTCTCTTCTTTCTCTCCTTGTCTCTCTCCCTCTCGCTTTCTCATTCTTTATATATATATATATATATATATATATATATATATATATGAATAATATAATAATTATAATGTGGTAATAATAATAATGTAACATATGTCATTATAATATATACTCTCTTCTAAATATATTTGTAATATATATTTGCTACATAATAATAATAAGATATATATGTAATAATAATAATAATAATATATATATATATATATAACTTAATAATATATAATATATAATAATATATATAATAATAATATATAAATCTCATAATATATATGTAATAATCTGTATGTATCAATATATATTAATAATATATAATATATTTGCTAACAATAATATGTAATAATAATAATAATAATAATATAATATATGTATGTAATGTATGTATATATATATCAGTATTTCTGGTATTATTAATTGTAAGAATAAAATTATCGTTATAATAATAATAATATTGTCTTTATAATAAGAAGAAAGATATATATATATATATAATATGTATATATATATATTCATGTAATAATATGTAATATCAATATATATGTGTATATATGTATGTAATGTAATAATAATAATATAACATATGTAATAATAATAATATAACATAATATAACCTAAACTAAATAATAATATATATATGTGTGTGTATATGGTATAATAATATGTAATAATATAATATTAATAATAATATATATATGTAATATGTATGTATATAGCTTAACACTAATAATAATAACCAACTCTATTTCAACAATAACCAACCAATGACCAGCTCAGCTAGCACAATGTGGCAATATGTAATATGTATTGTATGCTCAATAGCCAGCCAATAATATCAACCAATATGTAATAATAATAACCAGCTATGTAATAATAATAACAATATGTAATATATGAATCTACATATCTAATATGTAATAATATAATAATAATATAATAATAATAATAACTCTTTCTTCTTAATAATAATAACAATAATAATATATATTTATTAATATTTAACATAATAATATGTTTGATATGTAATGTATAATAATAATAATAATAATAATAATAATAATAATAATAATAATAATAATAATAATAATGTAATAATAATAATAATAATAACCATATATGTATAATAATAATAATATAACAATAATATAACAATAACATAATAATAATAATGACTAACCAATATTAATATAACCTTGTAATAGCCAGCGCGTAATAATACTCTTTATAATAATAACTATGTAATATGTATAATAACCAGTATATGTAATAACAATATGCCCAATAATAATACCGCCAACAGCAAGCAACAATATATATATTATTATATATGTAACACTCTGTACTCTCTATACTCATACTCTCTACTACTACTATATACTTCTCACTGCGATATAAACGGAGAAAGCAAAATGCTTGGCACACCGATTCAAGTGTATAGTACCTCAGAGTTTTTCTCTAAATGTTTTTGCCTGGTCAGTTTGTTGGGTGCCTCAGTGTTTTCTGGGCAGTCCAGATATCTCAATAACATATGTATAACAACAACATAATAATACTTTCCTATATATATATATAACTCATATATTATGTTATTATATATAATAATAATAAGATATATAAATATAATAATAATAATATGTATGTATATGTTTATATATATAATATATATGTAATAT
>JABUQX010033489.1:37500-47762 GCA_015478945.1 Trachelipus rathkii
GATTTTTTTAAATTAATTATTTTAATTTTCATAATTTTTTCCTAATGTTTATTAGCGTTATACTTATTTTTTTATATATTTGATAAATTTTTATTATTAATTATTAATAGTTATTATTCTTTTAATTATTCTTGTTATTATTATTAATTCCTTTTATTATTATTTTTATTATTTTCTTCCTATTTCTATTTATTTTTATTTTTAATTATTTTGCTATTATTAAAATTATTATTTAAAGTATAATTATTATTATTTACATCATGCCTATTATTATTATTTAACTACACACACACACACACACACACACACACTATAACACACATACACACACACAATCATACCACAACACCCGCACACACACACAACACACACACACAACACACATCACACACACACACACACACACACGCCCACACTTACACTTACTTCATATATTTATTAACTTTATGTTTTTCTTTTTATATTTTTATTTTTATTATTTTATTATTATTATCTATATGCCTATTGAATTTTGAAACTTGCCAAAAATCTTCCCGTTCGTGTCAATTTGTTGAATGATGTTGAGCACCATATTTTTGTTGAATGGTTTTTATGACCAAAAAACAGCTCCAATCGCCAATGCGAGGGCGTTAGCCCTCGCTCATAGCCACCTTCGAACCAATGCACATGCCCATGCCCATGCAATGCCAATGCCCATGCCCATGCCAATGCCCATGCCCATGCCCATGCCCATGCCATGCCCATTGCCCCATGCCCATTGTGCCATGCCCATGCCCATAGCCGCATGGCCCATGCCCATGCGCATGCCCATGCCCATTGCCCATCGCCCATGCCCATGCCCATGGCCATGGCCATGCCCATGCCCATGCCCATGGCCATGCCCATGCCCATGCCCATGCCCATAGCCAATGCCATGCCCATGAAGCATGCCAATGCCCATGCCCATGCCCAATAGCCCATGGCCGTTGCAAAGGCATTTTCAAATGACAATGCCCAGGTAAGCGTAGCAATTGAAATGAGTCCATTCAACCATGCGAGTAAATATTAGATATTGCCCTGCTTCATCATCACATATGTCGGGAAGTTTTTCAGACGACCCTATTTATACGAGAAAATATTGTCCTGTTTCATCATCTTATATGTCGGGAAGTTTTTCCGACGAGCCTATTTATACGAGAAGATATTGTCCTGTTTCATCATCTTATATGTCGGGTTGTTTTTCAGCCGGTAAGACCACGGGCGAACGTAGCGAGCGTAGCGAGCGAAGTGAGCCCAATGGCATGGTTTTCTGCCATGTTTTGTCTTGGCGAACGTCGCGAGCGTAGCGAGCGGAGTGAGCCTCAGCCACCAATGCACGGGCGTAGCCCGTGCTCAATGGACAAGCTTGCCTCCGTTAGGAGCAAGAGATGCGTAGCATCGTTGCTTGTTAATTATTATTATATTATTTTTATTATTATTATTATTATTATTATTATTATTATTATTATTATTATTATTATTATTATTATTATTATTATTATTATTATTATTATTATTATTATTATTATTATTATTATTATTATTATTATTATTATTATTATTATTATTATTTTTATTATTATTATTATTATTATTATTATTATTATTATTATTATTATTATTATTATTATTATACTTGGTGTCATTTACATTTATATTATTCACCCACTGTTAACTAAAATTATTTGAAAGTTTTTTAACCAATGCGGATTTGTTTTATTATTATTATTATTATTATTTTATTATTATTATTATTATTATTATTATTAATTATTATTATTATTATTATATTATTATTATTATTATTATTTATTATTATTATTAATTAATTTTATTATTAAAGTTATTATTATACCTCCAGTCATTTACTTCATGACTTTTATTATCATCTATGTACATTAACATTCCAACACGAAACACAACACACACACAACACCACCACCCCACACGCACACACAGCACACAAACACAAAATTATTTAAGTCTGATAGGCTTAATGTCATTATTAATATTATTATTATTATTATACCTCCAGTCATTTTACTTCATGACTATATTATCATCTATGTACATTGACATTCCAACATGAAAAACACACACACACACACACACACACCACACACACATACACACACTCTCAACACACACACACCCTGTTTATTAAAATATTCACTGTTTAAACAATCGAATAAGTTCTTTTGTATGAAAATAACATATAATTTATTATTAAAACATTTTGTGTTTTAATTAAACACGTACATTTAAATTACTCATTCAATTCAATTATAACTAAAATTGTTTCAAAGTTTCTTAAAACTATCTATAATAAATTCATTATCTTTGAACATGATTTTACTATTATTATTTAACTGTTAATACTTTTTTTTTATAAATTTTATAACTATCAAGTTTTAAAATAATTTTTGCTTAAATTTTATGAAATTTTATTAAAAACAAATATTTTACGTTACCCTAAAGCAATAAATTCAGTAAATCAGTAAGGCAAGACCACTGGCAACCCTCTACAGCAAGCTTATACCACGTTTTGTTTAATTAACTTACTGCTTACATCATCGTTTAGCCATGAAATAAGTTATACAAGTTGTCAATGCCAGCTCCAAAATTAAAACGCTTAACATGTATTTTAAAAAATAGCAAGTTTTTATTAAAAAATAACAATTATTCACTTACATTTATATTAATCATTCTATGTTAACTAAAAATATTTCAAAGTTTTTTAAATAATTCGGATCTTCTTTATATTATTATTATAATTATTATTATTATTATTATTATTATTATTATTATTATTAATATTATTATTATTATTATTATTATTATTTATTATTATTATTATTATTATTATTATTATTATTATTATTATTATTATTATTATTATTATTATTATTATTATTATTATTATTATTATTATTATCTATGTACATTGACAATCCAACACGAGAAAACACAACAACGCGCACTCCTTACAGATACGAAACTGACCTCTTTCTGTAAAATGTGTTGAAATAACTACTTTAGGCCTAAATTTAGGATAAGCCTTTTTGTACCCCGGGCTGATTTAAGCCTAATACCAGGTCAAAAGGTAATTCCAGTATAGACAAGATTCGAGAATCAATGTTATTATTATTTTTATAAATATATTTCAAACTGAAATATGCTGGATCGGTAAGATCCTTTAAGAGCAAGTAGAGAAGAAATGCTTCCTTTCCCTGTTGAGTGGACGGAGTAATCTTATTCTCTTATGAAACCGCCCATGTGAATTGGTGCCGAGAATTATTTTATCGCCTTTTGGTTTTAAGGTATGTAAAAACATGTTTTTTCATATCCTGAGCCTAAGCTTCGTTTATTTAAACTATATGTATAGTTATCCTTTATAGAACTTTTATAATTTATATACATTCAACTCTTAACATACATGTAAATATTTATTTAGGAAAGTAAAAATAAGGATAATAAAAACTTTACTATATAATTAGAAATTTAATAATCATTAACTTACAAATGTTTAACATTAAATATATCTACAAGATTATTAAAATTTACAATGTGTTATAAATATATTAATTAAAATTTAATAATTAAAAATAATTTAAAATTAATTATTAAAATATATATTATATATATATAAAATATATTATATATATATATATATAATATATATATATATATATATATATATTGTTAACAATAAATATAATACAAGAATATTATTATATATAACACTGCCACATACATTTTTCATATGATGTTTATGACTATTTCATATTAAAACTCTCTAAATCTTTACAAATATGCCAATCATTTATATCATTATCGATTATATAGTTTCGTGTCTCATTATACGCTTAGATAGCACATATGTTAAAAAGTTCCCCCTTTCAGATATCATAGTATATTTACATTCTGGATCACCTGCGTAAATACTTTCTTGCCATTGTTTTCTAAGTAGATAGATGAATTTCTGTACGTCTATAGAACTAGGAAAGCGATCGAAACCTTGATGATCGGAGGATCATCAACCAGGATTTTCTTAAATGCGTAAATATGCCGGTATAACATGTAATAATTACGGTCACGTAAGTTAGATACACATATGTTCCTTCCTTCATCTGCATTAACACTCTCCTATGGACATCTGCCATATATTCAGCTGTGTTCGCCCTGAAATGTAGAATCCATATGATGTAGGTTCAAATACGGATGTTTCATTATTTCTTTCCCATAATCTCTAACTTCCAAACTGATTATATTTTGATGTTTATAAAATGCTAGAGTAAGTTGCTTTTCGTTGGTTTCTTCGCTCTTTAATAACTGTTCTGGAACAGTTTAAAGCTGAGTTTGGTTTAAAGTATTCTGTAAGCCACTCTTCAGTGTGCTTAAATTTCCAATCCAGCATGTTTCAGATTTGAAAATATATTTATAAAAATAAAATAAACGATTGATCTTGAATCGTGCTATACTGGAATTACCTTTTGAGCTGGTATTAGGCTTAAATCAACCCGGGTACAAAAAGGCTTATCTAAATTTAGGCCTAAAAATAGTTATTTTCAACACATTTTACAGAAAGAGGACAGTTTCGTATCTGTAAGGAGTGCGCGTTGCGTGTTTTCCTCGGTGTTGGATTGTCAATGTACATAGATAAATAATAAATAAATTAATAATAAATAAAATAATAATAATAATAAATATACTAATAAGAATAATATAATAATAATAATAATCAATAATAATAATAAATAATAAATAATAATAATAATAAAATAATAATAATATAATAATATAATAATAAAATGATAATAATAATATATTAATAATTATAATAATAATATATAATAAAATAATAAATATAATAATAATAAAATAATAATAATAATAATAATAATAATATATAATAATAAATAAGATCCAAATTATTTAAAAAACCTTTGAAATATTTTTAGTTAACATGAAATGAATAATATAAATGTAAAGGAATTGTTATTTTTAAATAAAACCTAGAATGAATTTTAATAAAATTGCTTAAACATTTAGATCTTCATCTCTATATTTTGCTATTTTTATCTTATTACATGGCTAAAGATGATGTAAAGCAGTAAGTCAATAGAACAAAACGTGGTATAGCTTGGTGTAGAGGGCTGCTAGGGTCTTGCCTTACTGATTTACTGATTTTTTGTGCTTAAGGGTGCGTAAAATATTTGTTTTTAATAAAATTTCATAAAATTTAGTGAAAATTATTTTAAAACTTGATAGTTATAAAATTTATAAACAAAAAAAAATTAACAGTAATAATAATAGTAAAATTCTGGATCAAAAATAATGATTTTGTATAGAAGTTTAAGGAAACTTTGAAATCATTTTAGTTTTATATATTGATGAGTAATATAATGTACGTGTTTAATTTAAACATAAAATGTTTATAATATATGTTATGTTATACCAAAAGAAACTTATTTGATATGTTTAAACAGTGAATATTTTAATAAACAGGGGGTGTGTGTGTGAGAGTGTGTGGGTGGGTGTGTGTGCGTGTGTGTGCGTTTTTTTTATGTTGGAATGTCAATGTACATAGAGTGTTAATAATAGTCAATGAAGTAATGACCGGTAAGGTATAATAATAATAATAATCATAATAAGTAATGTGTGTGTGTGATGTGTGTATGTGTGTGTGTGTTTTTTTTTCGTGTTGAATGTCAATGTACATAGATGATAATAATAGTCCTGAAGTAAAATGACTGGAGGTATAATAATCAGAATAATAATAATTAATAATAAAAATAATAATAATAATAATAATAATAAAATATAAAATAATAATAATAATAATAATGTTATAATAATAATAAATAATGATAATAATAATAAATAATAATAATATAATAATAATAATAATAATAGATAAATAATAATTAATAATAATAATTAATAATAATAATAATGATAATAATAATAATAATATAAAATAATAATATAATTAAATATAATAATAATAATAATAATAATAATAATATATAATATAATAATAAACAAATGAGCGTTAGTTAAAATAACTTTTCAAAATAATTTAGTTTAACAGTGGGGATAATATAAATTTCAATGACACAAGTATAATAATATAAAATATAATAATAATAATAATAATAACAATAATATAATAATAATATAATAATAATAGTACTGATGAAATAATAATTAAATTAACAAAGGTAAAGAAGTAATAATAATAAAATATAAATAAAAATAAAATTATAATAAAAATTATAATAAAAATAATAATAATAATAATAAAAATAATAAAAATAAAAATATAAAAGAAAACATAATGTTAATAAATATATGAAGTTTAAGTGCATTGTGGGCGTGTGTGTGTGTACGGTGTGTGTAAGTGTGTGTTGTTTGTTGTTAAATAATAATAAATAGGCAGGATGTAATGACACTAAGTATATAAAATAATAATAATAAAATAATAATAATAAAGAATAATAATAATAATAATAAAAATAATAATAATGAAAAATAATAATAAAATAATAATAATAATAATAATAAAAAAAATAATAATAATAATAAAAAATAATAATAATAAAAATAAAAATAATAATAATAATAATAAAAATAATAATAAATAAAAATAATAATAAAAATAATAATAAAAAAAATAAAAGCAAACATAAATGTTCTATAAATATTGATGTAAAAGCATAAAGCAGTAAAAGCAGTAAAGCACTAAAGCAGTAAAGCCAGTAAAACAGTAAAAACAAAAGCTACTAATTCCCTTTGGTTGCAGCAACAGCGTTTTGATTTACTGTTTTTAACTGCTTTTAGGTCTGTAAAGTATCCTGTTTTTAATAAAAATTTTTCGTACATTTGTAGAAAATAAAATCTTATAGAAGTAGTCATACTCTGGGAATTTTTTGCTACTTACAGTTTTTAATTATTTTAAAATATAGTGTTTAAAAACAAAAAGAAAAAAAGATACAAGAAAAAATAAATTTTCTAATATGATGGTAACTAAAGACAATAAGCAGTATCCACGCACAAAGCAGTACAAACAAGCTTACCTATTTCCTCTTGTTGATCAGGCATTAAGGCTATTGATTTACTGTTTTTACGCTTTAGAGTCTGAAAGTATAAGTGTTTTTTTAAAAAATAGTTTAAGTAATGAAGTAAACATGAATGACTCATAGTATACTTGAAAAGAAGAAATTTTTTGAACATTCCAAGTTGATATCACAACTACGAAATATGTGATAAAAAAAAGATAAAATTAATAATAATAATATAAAATAATACTATCAAATTATATACATAATCAATAAATAATAAAATTAATCAATATCAATATAATAATAATAAAATAAATATATATAAAAATATAATCACTCAATAAATGACGGTCTGCTAATGAAGTTACACGTTTAGGATCGAATAATCGTCTTACACAAACCTTCTAATTAAGCATGTTAGGTTTGGAATTAAAATGTCCTGACTGATAGTAGTTTGAAAGAAATTCTTTGAAGGATTTACATTGAATATCAATTATATACGTAAGAGCATGAATAATATAAGTGCCTTAGAGATGGGAAACGGGAAACGGGAAACGGGAAACGGGAAACGGGAAACGGGAAACGGGAAGCGGGAAGCGGGAAGCGGGAAACGGGAAACGGGAAGGGAAATGCAGAGCTGGAATGATGAGGCAACATCTAACAACTTAATACACACATATCGAGTCTCATAACCCTTTTAACATAGGGGTAGGCAACAATATTAGGGCTGTTCTATGATCAGGGTAGGCTAGAAAAAGTTAACTCATACAAGGAAGCATCCTAGCAACTTGTAATATGCACCAATCGATCCCTCATACCTTATAACCTAGGGGTAGACACCAATATTAGGGCTATTCTAGGCTCAGGGGCGGCTAGAAAAGGCTTGAAAAAAGTGGCCCTCAGTTGGCACTATGGGGCACTCAGTTGGCACTATGTGGCACTCACTTGGCACTATGTGGCACTCATTGGGCACTCATTGGCACTCGATGTCACTCACCTGGCACTCACCTGGCACTCACCTGGCACTCGTCTGATACTCATAGAACACTAATAGGACACTCCTAGACACTCCTTACGGTGATTGGCAGACATCAAAATGTATTGATCCATCAATAAATCTGAACCATCAATATAGGTACCATCAAAGATGAACCATCAAAATAGGTGCCATCAAAGATGAACCATCAAGATAAGCACCATCAAATTTGAGCCATCAAAGTTGAACCATCAAAGTTGAGCCATCAAAGTTGAGCCATCAAAGTTGAGATATCAAAGATGAGCCATCAAAGATGAGCCATCAAAGATGGGGCATCAAAGCTGAGGCATCAAAGCAGAGGCATCAAAGCTGAGGCATCAAAGTTGAGGCATCAAAGCTGAGGCATCAAAATATCGAGGGTGTGTGTGTGTGTGTGGGTGTGTGTGCATCTGTGTGTGTGAGTGTAGGTGTAAGTGTATAAGGGTGAGTGTAAGTGTCTATGGCTGGGTGTAAGTGTCTATGGATGAGTGTAAGTGTCTATGTGTATGTGTGTATAAGTGTCGTAGTGTGTGTATGTGTGTGTGTGTGTGTATCAGCGTGTGAGTGTAAGAGCCTATGGTGGGTGTAAGTGTCTATGGGTGAGTGTAAGTGTCTATGGGTGAGTGTAAGTGTCTATGGGTGGGTGTATGGGTGTATAAGTGGCATAGTGTGTGTGTAAGTGTAAGTGTCTATGGGTTAGTGTAAGTGTCTATGGGTGAGTGTAAGTGTCTATGGGTGGGTGTATGGGTGTATAAGTGTGTGTGTTTGGGGGGTGTATAAGTGGCATAGTGTAAGTGTCTATGGGTAAGTGTAAGTGTCTATGGGTTAGTGTAAGTGTCTATGGGTGGGTGTAAGTGTCTATGGTTTGGTGTATGTGTGTATAAGTGTATGTGCGTGTAAGTGTCTATGGGTGAGTGTAAGTGTCTATGGGTGGTGTAAGTGTCTATGGGTTAGTGTGCATGGTGGGTGTATGTGTGTATAAGTGTCATAGTGTGTGTAGGTGTAGGTGTGAGCTAGGGTGGGTGTATGTATCTAGGTATGTGTGTATGCGTCTATGTGTGTGTTTGCGTGTGTGTGGTAGGTGTAGGTGTGCGTGTGTGTGTGTGTAGGTTCAGGTGTAGGTGTATGTGTGAGATAGGGTGGGTGTAGGCTAGGTCAGGTGTAGGTGTAGGTTAGGTTAGGTTAGGTGTAGGTGTAGGCTAGGTTAGGTGTAGGCTAGGTTAGGTGCAGGATAGGTTAGGTTAGGTGTAGGTGTAGGCTAGATTTGGTGTAGGTGTAGGCTAGGTTAGGTACAGGTAAGGTTAGGTTAGGTGTAGGTGTAGGTGTGTGGGTGTGTATACGTAGCCGTGTGTTTGTGTGTGTGTTAGGTGTAGATGTAGATGTAGGTGTAGGTGTAGGTGTAGGTGTAGATGTAGGTGTAGGTGTAGGTGTAGGTGTAGGTGTAGGTGTAGGTGTAGGTGTAGGTGTAGGTGTAGGTGTCTATGTGTGTGTGTTTGTGTGTGTGTGTTTGTGTGTGTAGGTGAAGGCGTGAGCGTAAGTGTCTATGGGTGGGTGTATGTGTGTATAAGTAGCCTAGCGGGTATGCGTGTGTGTATAAGTAGCCTAGCGGGTGTGTGGGTGTGTGTATACGTATCCGTGTGTGTGTTTGTGTGTGTAGGTGTGAGTGTGGATGGAAATAAAATGAACTCAAGTTAGGACAGGTCCATACAGGACAGGTTGCCTACATGTCATGTTAGGACAAGTTCCTACAAGGTACAGCGTCAGGTACCTGCATGTGTTCGACCTAATCCCACTTAATCCTTCACAAACCTTTATGAAAGGTCAATTTTGGGCCTTGATACGGTATCAAGGCCGAAATATCAAGGTCAAAACATCAAAAGGGGGGCTAAGACCCTTAAAGGGGGCGAATGGGGGGGCAAAAACGAGGGGAGACACGTACGAACGGTTGCTACGCAACGGTCTGGCGCACCCCTTCTCCGAAGGGGTGCCAAAACGCCTATTATATTATTATATAATATTATTATATATAATTATATATATATTATATATTATATATATATATATATATATATATATATATATATATATATATATATAATATATATATATATATATATATATATTAATATAATATATATACACAACACATCGTGCTGCGGAATGCC
>JABUQX010033490.1:0-7500 GCA_015478945.1 Trachelipus rathkii
ACTGGTTCCTTGTAGGGGGCTTGAAATTTCTGATGCTGTACTGACTGTCTGTGGGTGGGTGATTAAAATGGTGGTGGTCTGTCGTCTTAAGTTACATTTCTGTTAGTCGTGTGGATTTGTTTTGGCGTATGAGGTTTTTGTTGGTGAGTGGAATGTTGTGCGAATTTGTTTGTAATATTAGAGCTGGTGAATGAAGATGTATCATGAGTCTGTGAGGATATGGGGTTAGAGGTGGCATTGTGGCAGTGGTGGTTAGGTCGCGTTTGGAGTTTTTGGTAACAGAAATGGTGCTTATCACAGTCCAGGTGTTCTCAACGCGGTCCATTTGTTGGTTCTTCGTTGAGTAGGTTTGTTGTGGGTGTAAGTGTATGTCATGCTTGCGAGATGGTCTTCTTAATGAGTTTGTTTTTGATCGTCGTTTGAGTGTCTATATGTGTTTTGAGTCATAGTGGTGCTCGAAGTTGGAGTAGCGTAGATTTAGAGTCGGTACGAAATGTATTGTTGCTCATGGTTGTGGATGTCTTTATGTTTGTGAAGTTGTGCCAGAGATGGTTCTTAATTATGTTAGAATCTTGCTGTAGTTTGCAGAGTGAAAATATATGGTTGTTCCGTGTGTTTGTGAACGACTGAGATGGAGTGTCTGATGTGAGTAGTTTGGTTGTTGATATTTGGTATTTCTATGAATGAGGGCGAGTCGTGTTCGATGTTTAGTCGGTTTGTGTTGACAATGGTAGTTTTTGTGTAAATTTGGTGAACATGGTGTTATGTCTGGTCATGTGTTTGTTTGAGGTGGGTTTCTAGTGTGCTGTTTGTGTATGTGTTGAGGGAATGTTTAGGTTCCAAGGTTGGCTTGTAATTGTGTGTTCTCTACTTGGTTTTGCTTCTTGGTGTCAATTGTAAAACATTGTGGATGTGAGTTGGTGTTAAGCTCAGAATTTTTTTCAAAATTTAGTGTTGGTCATTGTGCGGTCTGGGTGGACTGGTTTGTTGGAGTGGTATGGTTTTAGGCATGGAATGAGTTTTTTTTGTGTTTTTCGCATTTTTTGACTCGGTGAGTTTGTTGAGGAAAGTGCAGTGACCAAGGCAGTAGAAACGCTAATGAATGGCGCTGAGGAGGCTGAAGATGAAATGGACTAATAATGAAAATATAAAAGAATAAAGTAAAACAACGGGCGCTTGAGGGTTAGGTCAGAATATGTCAGGTTGTTTAAGGTATAGGGTGTTGGGCTTATGAGCATTTGGGTAGTGGGCTACCATTTTAACTTCAGTGCATTCAGAAACACACTGAGTATAGGACCACTCAATAAGATTAAGTATAAACGATTTTTTGTTTCATCAACAGGAAAGAGTTTGTAGCATTGAGATATTTTATAAAGCAAAGTCAAGATTATTTGAAATTAATTAGATTATACTGATATTAAGAGCGAGATGGAAATTAAGGATGATCTTTAGAGAAGTTGATTGTCAGAACAGCAATGGCAATACGTTGTGATTGAACAAATTCATGGTGCGAAGAAGTTCCGGTAAGAATAATTATTATTATTATATTATATTTATTATTTATTAATATTATTAATTATGGTTTAATGTATTATATTAATACTTATTATTAATATATTATATTAATTATTATTTATTTATTCACCACTTCTCTCCCCAAGACTAGGGGTCAGGTGCGTAACATGTCAGTTGGCGGAAACAAAAGTAAGTGAATGAGCTCGGTACAACGCGCTAGATCAAGAAATCCCACTCCTACGAAGCTCACAGAACGCGACGGAAGACACTCACCATCGGACAATCGTCAAGTTGTGGGTTTAGCCTATGCCACCAGGGGTGCAATAGAAATAACCCGTCTACTCTAGATTACACCTTTCTCTCGCTCTCCAAATCACCCTACATATCTCTTCCCTACCCAGCGCATTCCTTCACTAGTTCATCCAATTTTTCTTCGGCTCTCTCCCAGCCTTCCAATTTCCAGCAACATTCACCATATATCATCCGCCTAACATAATCGATTATCAATCCATCCATTCGTTACAGAACCAAACGCATTCTTCAACGTACTTTCATTATTCACTCATTTACCAAACACACAACACACACAACTCTCTAATACATTCATTCTTCATTTTAGTAAAGTCTGGTTTTTCAAACACCATTGACACACCCTAAGATTGTAACATCTGAACATTCATATGAACTTTAGATGCTATACCTCTTAATTCTGCAGACTCATATTAGTCGCCACTACTATACATTTAACACATGGTAACCAAATACCCTGCAAATAAGACCCTAGCGCGCGGTTCATGATCTTAGTCCCTTTACATCCACAATACGATTTAATTGCATACCAAGCAACCTTCCACTGTGGTGTCCCGTAATGTTAACACTGAATAATCAGTATCTGTTCCTTTCATTTCCAACATACTATCTAGATATTTAAAACTCGAAACTTGTTTCAAGGGGCGTGGCTCACCATGTAAGCATAACCAGTAAAAGGACCGGAGGCTGTAACTCGCAACTCGCACACCATTAACCTCACTCTTATCCACTACGTTTCTGAAATACTTCAACCCCTCCGTTCACACCTCCGAAGATTTCTACATTATATTATTATATTATTATTATGATTAGTATTATTTATATTATTAGTATTTGTTATTTTATATTATATTATTTTAAAAAATCTTATAAGTTTAACAAATTAATCTTTTTTAGTGGTTTCGAAATTACTGCCTAATCTTATATATGTCACAGATGGGATTGAAATAAAAACCGAGCCATTGAGTTTTAAGGGAAGATATATTTGATGTACGATCAGATCAGATGCAGACAATTTCTCGAATTAAAAAAAGTGGTAAGAATAGAGAATTAAACGATTGTTTTATTTGTGTTTCTTCATGAATTGAAAAAATTCTTTATGAATTTATATTTTCATAATAATATTTATCACTAGTGCGATAAAAATTTGTGTGACTTAGTTTCCAAGTTAAAAAGGGTGCAATTTGGATTTCTTCTCTACGTTCTTTTAATACTATAAACTCTTATCTGTTTGATAGACACACTTGAGACAGAGCAAAAGAGACAGAATCGCATTGAAAAAATTTATTACTTTTTTTTTAATCTTTTTTTTTATTTCAGAACCATACAAGCTTAGGAAATGAACATTGTATAGCTATCTATTTCTTCTGTTAGTTTTAACCATTGGTGGGAGAAAACCTGCGCCTAACGGCACAGTTGGGTTCTTCTGGACCATGCAAGTGTGCGCTCCTAATGGCTTATTCGAGAATAAACTTTAGTTATTTAAAGAAAGCAAAATTCCCAAGATTTAGTTAGCAATATACCATAATAGGGATACTAGTTATGAACTTGCAACGAGATAACTATTGGTGTAAAGAGAAATGCTGTGCCGAATATAGAAAAATTTTACAAGTCATCACAACCAGATTCCCAAACATCATTGAAAATAATAATAAAGAAATAATTACCAAACATCTTTTAATTAAAATGCGTTTTTTGTGCCAATTGCACGCTTTGTTTACAATAAACCGATAGTGTCTCAGTCAGTTCAGGTTTATTAAAGTCTCAGCGTGTTTGCTCTACTCGATGTGGTCACTTAGTCGATAGTGCGTTGCTTGGTTAGTTCGATGCCCATCCTTGTTAACATTGACATTATTAGCTTAATTATTTCACGTTTCTGTATTTTTTTTTTTTTAATATTTTATAGTTTCTTACATTTTTTTTCTCAACAAATTAAAGTATGTTTTTCTGTCATGTCATCCCTGCATGTCGTGTCACTCATTGTTCCTTCGATAACACGATCTTCCTTTGTGTGCGATCATTTTATGTTATACTCTCAAAATTTACCTACGCTATAGGACATTTAATCATGAACATATTAGAGATTGAAGTCAAAGTTTGCACTGAATAAATTAATAATAGAAGCAAAGACATAAACAAAGACAATTCATTCCATTCAAATGTTAGGATATGTTATGGGACGAGTGCAATTACAAATCTATCATATTTTCTAATAAAAAAATGTAAACCAATTTAGAGATGCAGAACTTATAAAGGATTGCATTGTTGAAGATAAAGTTGATAAGTTTAATGACGTACCTCTTTCAAGAAGAACCTAATACAGATCGGCAGTATAAGTTAGCTAAAAATGTACCTCAGCAACTTAAAAAATAATTCAAAATGAAAATGTTTATTACTCGGTAGCTTTAGATGAATCGCAGATAAATGTTACTAACTCAGTGAATGTTTGTACAGACGGTGCTCCATCTATGACTAGAAATAACGAAGTATTTTAAGAGAATTGGCAGATCCAAATGCAAAAACTTCTTTTCAATGTCTGTGCCAAATTTGTCATTTTTAATGACATAATATTGGTATTTTGAATTATATTGGAGCAAATGCAACGAGTTATATTGACGGCTTCGAAACGTGCTCATGATGGATGAAATATATTATCAGTGTAGATTTGCCCTATCGTTTAAAAGTGCATTGTTTATCCACTGATACCAGTTTTAGACTAGATTTTATCTCTGAGAGAACAAATTTTGACACTTTTTTTTAAAGCTAACAAACAATCAACATTGTGAATTACCAGATTTTAATTTTCTTTGATATAATATTGAAGCAAAATTAATTACATTTTTCGACGCAGGGTTAAGGTAAATCTATATATGTGGCAAAACTTTTTTCATTTAGAAAGAAAGAAATCGTTTTTCAAAACTTTTCTTGCTCAGTCAAAACTTTCAGAACAACACAAAAGTTAACATAAATAATTATAATGAAAATAAAGAGTTTCAGAAGCATTCAATAAAATCGAATTTGTGCCAAACTAGAATCTCGGTAAATACAGTGAAAGATTTATTGGACAGAAAATTAAATGATAGTCAGACCTTGAAGTACTAGCTTTTCAACTTACTAGTTGATTTATCACAAGGCACTTGAAGAGTTACCAAGGTAAAACTTTTATTGAATTGTCGAAGATAAACAGCCTAATCTTTGTTGATAGTTAAAGAAAATTCTGTTGAAGATTGAGAAGAAAGGGCTGTAGAGAGTAACCTCAGCCTTCGGGAACATGCACGCCGATTGATTTCATGCTTTTCTACAGCATACTGTTGTTGAATAAAAACATTCTGATAATATACACAAATCAAGTATTCATGGAGTTACAGACGATAGAAGACTTTCGAGGACGCAAGTATTAGGATAAAACCTTATTAGAAACCAATATATACTGACAATTTGAACCCAGAAGGAACCAATACTCAGAGAGTCACTAGAAAATATTAGAGATAGGTAAATTAATTTAATATATCTAAAATGGCTGTAATATCCCTATAGGTATTTAGTTTAAAAAGAATATTGAACAAAAGATTCATATTATTGTAAAAAATGTCACATTTATTGACTGGCCTCACTCTTTCTGGTGGCAAAATTCACATGTGGCTTCACATAGTAAAAAAAGGTTTCCCCACCACTTTTGTTCATTAATTAGTAAGTAATTCTAAGTCAGAGGAGTACGGTCTTTTTCATCCTTTTAAACATCCACAATTTCTTGATCTAATGATATATCATGCAAAATTCTGATTTTTTCCCTTCTTTCCTGTTATATAAATATGTAACTTCCCTTGTATATTTCCTCTCTGAATATTGTTGCCTCTTGCAAAACATTGCAAGACTGAGAGGAAAATAAAACAACAACAACTTTGCAGGTTTACTATAACAACTAATAAACAAAAAAGTTGTAACATTTCAATTAACCTTATGTAAATTACCACTTAAAAGTCATCTTACTGTTTGATTTATACAAAAATATATTTATTCAATCTGTGTTACCTGCTTATTCAACTGTGTTATGTGTATTGATTATTATTATTTCATTATTTTATTATTAATTATTATTATAATTATATTATTATATATGATTATATTTTATTATTATTAATTATAATTATATTATATAATTATTTGGGTTGAAAGTAAATGTAGTAAAGGGTAAGGTGTTATGGTAGTGAGCGAGAAGAGTCGCGGTGTGAAGTTATGTTAGATGGTGAGCAACTGGAACAAGTAGCTGAAATTAAATACTTAGGATATGTGTTGGGATGAAAAGGGAACCGATGATGCAGAATGTAGCAGGAAAGTGGCTGGTGCAATTAAATCCTTGGTGGATGTGAAGGGACTAAGTCTTGAGTGTGCCAGGGTTTTGCCATAAATGTGTGTTGCACCAGTGTTAATGTATAGTAGAAAAACTATGGTCTGGAATAAGAGGTATATGAAAAGGATCAATGTGTTCAGATGGCCAATCTTAGGGGTGTGTTAGGTGTGAGAAGAATTGATTTAAAATGAGGAATGAACGCATTAGGGAGTTGGATGGTGTGAAGAAGGGCGTAAATGAGAGAATAAACGAGTGTACATTGAGATAGGTCAAATAGTCATATGGAAAGGATGGATGATAGTTGGTTAAGCGGATGTATATTGGTGTGTGCTGGGAATCGACCGAAGAAAAATTGGATTGAGTCAGTAAAGGAATGCCTGAAGGAGACGAGATGTGAATTTGCAGAGCAAGAAAAAGCGTGCATGACGGAGTTGAATGGCGCGGGTTTTTGTGAGGGGTATGGTTGTGGGCTTTGCCCAATGGGTGAACTCCACATTGACGAGATACTACAGTGAGGGTTCGTCGTGGTCTCGTAAAGCCTCAAGGTAGATTTTATGATTGCGACGATTTCTCATTGTGGGTATAAAGGGGGGGGGGGCTTTCTTTTCGACTTGTGTCGTGTTTCTACTACTTCTGCTCCGGGTGTATACTAACGACGCTCACCTCCCCATTTGGGATCGGAGGAGATTAAAATACAAAAATTAAGAAGAAATAAAAATACATACTGATGAAAAATGAATAAAATAATAATAATAATAATAATAATAAAAATAAAAATAAAAATAAAAATAAAAATAATAATAATAATAATAATAATAATAATAATAATAATAATAATAATAATAATAATAATAATAATAATAATAAAAATAAAAATAATAATAAAGGTATGTAAAAATAATATTAATAATTCAGAATCTGACCTGAAGAGAGAATTAATTTTAAATTTGTAAATTTTATTTTTATTAAAAGTTACTTGGCAAATAAAAAATTTTAAGCATTTTTCTTTATTATTTTGTAGACTCACATTTGTGATGTAGACCGTGGAGAAAAAGATGGACTCAAAGTAGAAAACCCTTTAAGAAACGAACCTCAGTCGTCAAGAAGAAAGAACCAAAAGATTAAAAACAAAGTTTGAAAAATCATGAAAAAGATGAGTTGGAGCTCCATTCGAAGTCACACGGTGAGAAGTTTAAATGTGAGCATTGCAGTTTACAATGCAAACTCAAATCAAATTTAGAACTGATGGTAGTACAGGGGTGGTGGTGGGTCGCCTTGAGAATGTGAAATTTAGGCCTGATTGCTTCACCTAAAGATGACTCTGA
>JABUQX010033490.1:12500-42500 GCA_015478945.1 Trachelipus rathkii
CTTTCTACTTTAATTATATTAAATAATAATGTTTAGATTTATTGCAATGTATTAACTTTACTAAGATTAAGGGAGAAGGATTTAGCTTCAGATAGGCGTTACTTTCAACACACTTCTAATGGCACGTTCAAGGTTTTATATCTATATATTACTCGTTTTAAATATCTATATATAATATATATTATATTTTAAATTTCTATATTATATATATATATATATTTAATATATTAATATTATATTATTTTTATCTCTATATAATTAATTTATATATTATTAATATTATATTTTCAAGTAAGGAGTGTCCGAATATTCGGTAATGATATTCGTATTTCGTTCCTATTTAATTTAGGTATAATTTTATCTATATAATATTATATAATACTAGTTTCATTATATTATAAGTAATACCTTAATAAAATACCTGAATATTTGGTATTCGGCCTTTTGCCGAACTATTCGGCCGATATTGAGTTTATAAACAATAATTACGTCAACATAAGGGATAATTCTTTTTTCAATTTAAATATTGACATTTAAATATCTTCAATTTTCTAAAAGACGTAAAAAAAATGGACTTATAAAATTTGTGTTCGAAGCTGTATAGCCTTATAAAATTTGTTTTCGAATTATTGGGCAGATCCTATATAAAATAATGCTTTAAAAATTATTTCATATTTCTAAAATAATAATACGATAATTTATCATTTATAGTTGATACTTGGTATATGACAAACATTAGGTAGTGACTGGGTAATAATAGGGAATTACGTGAGGAGAAAATGCCAAGATATTTTGTTCGGGTGGGTTTAAAAAGATGCTAAAAACTCATTTTCTATTTATATTTTCATCATTGTTTTTTTTGGGTTGTGAATGTTCGGGTAATTACGCATTCAAAAATAGTAATAATAAAAGGTTTACAAATACTTCGCTTTCACTAGTTATCATATTATTAAGAATTTTTCATATAGAGAAATTTTTCTATCTTCGGTCAGAACGAGCAATGAGGTAGGTCTATTTGTTATTTCGTTTGTTCATCATTCTCGGGGGTCAGGTGGTATGTGGGAGAAGGTTTCTTATTGAGATTAGACGAGTCATTCTTGGGCTCATAATTAAGAGTTAGCACATGATATTGAAATAGAATGTCGAGAGTAGAGAGCGATGATAAGAAGGAGAAGGAGGATAAGAGAGGAGTTAAAATGAGTAGCAAGTAATGTTTTGGTACATGACGATGAAAGGAAGAACAGAAGAGATTATGATAGAAGAGAGACATAGAGTAAAGAAGAGAATGTGTGAGGTTAGAAAAATTTAATGTATTCTATGCTTAATTACTACATTAATAACGTATAGCTGCTGATGCAATCAAGAATGTTTGTAAATAGAATTTTATCAGGGTGAGTACAAAATTATTTCCTTTATTTTAGACCTTATGATTGAACTATTATTTACCACTAATCACTATATTAAAAAATATTATATATTATAATAATATCTATTATTAATAACCGCTGAATTATAAGTCGCCCCATGTGATATACATTATATATTTCCTATTATTATTAGCAATATAAATTCTATTTTTAAATAAGGCATAAAAAATTTAAAATTAATAGTAAAAGCTTTTCTGAGTGGATATAATATATATATTAGATTACACTTATCGTATTGATAGAGCTTGAAGTAAATCAGTTATTAAGAGAACTTTATCTAAGTTCTCTATGTGAATAAATTTTGTTTGTGTACTAGTCTTTATACTTTCTTAGTATCTACTTGTGAATTTTTTCATAAGGCTATATGATTTTTCAAGCATTAAAATTACCAGATGAGTCAGTAAAAAAATAATTATCAGATCTTAAGCTGAGTATTATCTATGCTCATGTTGTAATTAAGAAGAAGATCAGCATGATTTTTGGGCTGACGGAGGCTTCGTCGGGCGCTGGGTACGTCTTGCTGTCTTCGAGATGTGTGTAGCGAGTATTTTATCTTTTTTACTTCTCTCATAAGTTTTAATGTGTTTAGAATGGTAAGAGACTGCTGACTTGAGGTATAAGGTTCTGCAAATGTACAATTGATATCTGCAAATGTTGTAACAATATTTTATCAAATTTGATGTGCATTTAAATTTTTATTTTTTAAAGATAATCGTTTTTTCATATATTTATTATTCATCTATTTCGTACACTATGAAAAGAAAGTAGGAGAGTATATGAATAGTAAAGTCCATTCTTATATCTCATGTATTAGTTGATTAAATGTTATATATTAATATGATACATAATATATTATTATTAATATATATATTAAATTTAGTTAATAAATATAAGAGCTTATATCAATTTATCGGATATTATATATACATCAAGAAATTAAAACAAATTATATATATATAGTAAGTTATTTATCATAAACAAGAGCGCGAGGGAACATTATGAATTTTATACTTATATTCAGATTAGGTATGGTATAAAACACTTAGGATAAATGGTTTCAGATCTTGACAAAGAATAATTATAAATATTAGGTTTAAGAGTTTTCACCGTCATCAGTCGATATATATAGTGAAAGAATATTTAGACATGATAGTAGGAAATATCTTATTTATGATAAGGCCAACAAGAATTAAGTGTTATCCTCCTTGAAAATTATAAGTGTAAGAAACTTAGCTGAATCGTTCTAAGTCATTTGTATATATATTTATAACATATGGTTAATTGTTCTTCAAATGAAGTTTAGTTTAATTAAATATATAATTTTATATATTATATCCTTATATATATAATGATAATATACTATATATATATTTCAATATTTATAATATTCTATTCATTTATCAAGTTTTTGGTGGGGTGTTTTATTGGGGGTGGGTAGGGGTTTGCGGAGGTAGTAGGGGTAGAAGATACGTTTAAATCGTTGCTATCGGTTATGTGATTTTTGTGCCGATTAAATATATTTCTAAAAAGGTTTATTTTTATATTTGTAATATATATATACTATGAGATAATTTATTTATACATTTATAAATAGAATTTTTTTGGATGAAAAATATTTTAACAAATTATATTATTATATGAAATCTTAATATATAATATCAACTGGATTTACTTTACTAAAAAATGTTTATATATATATCGTTTAGTATATTTATTTTTATTTGATCTATATCATCATCAAGATGGTATTTTCAAATTTTATAGAATTATTTTTGTTTCGGTAGATAAGAGGGCATACAGATTTATAATAGTTAGACAGATTCTTTAAATTGTCTATATTTCGATTCTACTCTTTTTTAATGTACGGTTTGGGAATGAGGGCAGTTTCGTATTACTTATCACATATTGTGGTATGTCAAGAATGAGAGTAGTTATTTAATTATCATAGGTGATGTGAATACTTGGTAATTGTGAATATGTATGCTATATATTCTCTATTACGTATATATTTAAATTCATTTTTATTTATATTTTTAAAGATTATCTCATATTTAAATATTGCATTATTATTAATGGACAAAGAATAAATTAAAATAATAATATTATCTTATTATAAAAATTTTATTATAATAATTATATAACTTTAGTATATATATTATTCTTAACTTTGCTAACATATTATAGATCATAATCTCATTATATATTACGATATTATTAATTATTTGTAATTTCTTTAAAATATATTTAATATTTGCATATTCTTGATAAATATAAGGGGATTACTATGAACAGGGAGCGAGAAGATAACACAAATGCAGATGATATGTGACACTGGTCTTCTGAGGTGATGCAACTCAATGACTTTCACCTGTTAAACTATATATTACATACTATGAAATAAGTAGAGTAATTATAAGGTGTGGAGACAATACATCTTCGATAATGTGTCAATATGGATGACAGGAATTGTCAGTGATGTTAGGCTTAGCTATTAATTGTAAATCATATACCTTCAGACTGATGGTAGTTATGATGGGACCCGTTTATCCTCGCTTCGTAAGACTATCTATATCTCTTGTGATAGTGTTGGAGATATAGGAGTTTTTAGGTCTAAGTTACAAGTCAAGGGCCAAAACGCGGGAAGGTAAGAACCATTAATAAAGATTATTGATTTGGAATCTTCACTTGTCACTGTGTATACGCTCTCTTTATTACTCGAGATGTAACTTTTAGATTACTGGGAACAGTTCGTCTTAGGTATTATTTAATACACAAAATTAAATGTTATGCTTTTACATTTGTTAATATTTCGATACCTTGAGATGGCTTTAATCAACTCATTCAATTCATTCCATAGAGAATGAAATAACTGTCACAGCATGAATTCTCTGTGAGCGAGCTGTTATTTGATGTGAGTTCTCCTCGTATTATAAGGCGAAGTAGCCTTATGTTAACCTTCAAATTTCGAAGGAAATATTCTCTTTATTGTTCTGTTAGTTTGCTCAGGTATGAAAAAGTAGGTCCTTCCACAAATTGACGCTCACTTATGATGCTTTAATCGAGCATAATGTCAATTTGGTTGTGTGAAGGCTAAAGGCAGCAACCAAGGTGAGGGAGAGTGGTCCGTATTTGTTGTCGAGCCATATTCAAAAATATTCTCCACATGCTTTTTTTCTTCGTTCACTTCCTTACATTGTCGTAAATATAGCAGTACTCAGGATATCGACTTGAAGTATTAACGTGTATATATAAAGGGATATGCTATTCATCCATCATCATGGCCATGAGGCCTATATATATTCACAATTGTTTTTCAAACTCCATTAGTTTTTGTGTAGTAAGGTAGATAAGATATTAGTTAGTTTATTCTTCTTAACATCAATGGTGTAGTTCCTATAGTACGTAATATGTTTTATGTTAACCATGGGCGTTAGAAGGTTTTCCTTTCGGTATATATATTTTATGGACTACAATATTAACTTCTAGATCTTGCTAACATTTAAAATTGGTTACTAAACATAACTAAATATATGACTATTATATGACGAGTTTTGACATTGAATCTTTATTAGTAAAACCATGCTTGCACTGACATAGAGTCATAAATATAATTGATATTTTAACTACCTATACTATAATTTTGAGTGATATGAATAACGTATATATAGTGATCTAATATTTTTTACCACATAATTCATAATTAGTATCACTGATAATTTGTTGGCTAGTATTCTTACAAATGTCTTGAATTATTTTGCATTACTCACAATCTTGCTATACCAAATATATATATAATATATATAATTATCTCCAGCATATATATAACCTAGAGTATCACTATAGATACTTGGATATATACTATTATATATATAGAAGCTCAATTACTGTATGCCTCATATATGATTGTGTAAGCAACAACACACTTTAAATTTTAGGCCTTTGGAAGTTAGTCATTTAAAACAGTGTATAACTTATATTTACACTTCTTGCTGTGACTTCTCGTATGCGATAGGTGAGGTTCGCCAATCCAGACGACGACAGCCATACGATGGATTATTAGTGACTATACTTGTTTATATTATAGGCAACTCATTATCTTAATCATTTCAATTATATATACATACAATGGTTACTAACTAATATAATCTTACTATATGGAATAGATTGGCGACTCATTATACTACGTCTAGGCTTTACTGCTTCTTTCGTATATAGGTGGAAAAAATATTTAAATATTAAAATTGAATTATTTAACTTAAATATATATATACAGGTTGATACTAAATCAGTTATTTAGTTTATTTTTTCATGAATAACTTTCGCCATGTGATTACTAGAGAAGATAGACGGTCACGAAACTGAGGCTCTAGGACAACCACATATGTGCACTGGGTAACAACAATGGTAGCAATAACTCCTCCGGTGAATATTGCGAATGATCTAGCTTCTCATGATCTCACCGATGAAACCCTACACAACCTGAGGTGAGACGAAAAATAACGGACATCAGCCAGACCGTTGTGTATCTATTACGAGTAATGGATTGCATAGACACCGCAAGAGTACTATTCATCGCAGTCTTTGGCAGGGTGTGGCACTATCTCCATACATGTAGCAACCTCGTGCAGGGGTATAAAAGAAGTTAACCTTTGGAAAAAAAACATAACCATGCATCTCCGTCAGTAGATATAAGATTAACTACGGGCTTAAGTAATGACGGCGCGGCGTTAGTACTGCTACTATTGAGCGAGGGATCGTAATTGATATACGTACATGACATCGACGCGCTATACAGATCTGGAGATATCTGTATGCCGTGCTATTGTCTATGTGTCGGGCACAGATCAGTGCGTTGCAATGAGTAAATATTTGTCCTACTTTGCTACGGCGAGAATATCAGCAGATAAAATGGGCGAATACAGTGATTGATCCGGAAATACTCGGGGCATGCTGTAGGACTAGCGCAAAACTCACAGCAGAGAAATTGTGAGCACGGGTTGGTACCAACGTGGATATCAATCAGCTACCTCTCCATAATTTTAATCATACAATATGCCTAGCTCAAGAGGTTACCATCACTCAACAGAGACACAGAGGTTCGAGGAACATAGAGTAGGACCAAGAGTCAACGCACATTTCTTTAGTGATTGACAACAGAATTTGAATAAGTGGTACGTTCTGCGTGCATTAGAAAAGCGCCGTTTTCTATATATAGTTACTGTATACTCATTCATGAACAGATTAGGACAGATTGACGGGAGGAACACGAACAGGGTGAGTGACATACAGTGCTCGACCCCTTGAGCGGACTATATGAATTTAATTTCGGGGCCGGAGGCTGCTAGATCCACCGTACGCCACGGCACATCGAAGGGTCGCGACTGATTTGCCGGAGAAAACATCCATTTGACTGTCACGATTGGCAAAGGTGCTCTTTAGGACGAGTCGAGAGTGTCGTACGCCTTGGACAGGAGTGCTAGAGTATTCGAGACCGACGATGAGGTTCGCGCAATGCAGATGTGCTGCCGGTTCCGCCTGTTGTGGAGTTGAGTAGTTTATATCTGGGGCATCTTTTATGAGGCATATGGAGTTTGATCTCGATGGAGGCATCTTACGCGTGTATATACAGACATCCTCGAACCTAGTAGTGTGCCATATGCTCTAATCAGTGACTCTTTTCATTCCAAATGCATAAAAATGCAACACCACACAAGGGCCAATGTGTGAAGACTACTTAGAAGGGTTTAAGATTACGGCGTTTGGTGCTACCATATATTCCAGCAGATCGTAATAGGGACTCAGTGCACATTGAATGATCGACATTTTGTGGGTATCGCTGAAACGGTGGATCCGAAAGTGAACCATTTCACGGACCTCCCGGCCTGTACAGGCACTGACGGGATTGGGACAAATAACTGCCCATCCGACATTGAATGCGACGCAAGGTGCGAATTTCGAGATTCAGGATAGCCAAATGGAATCGATCGGTATCAGGCATCATTCCGTGGCAGAGGGGTCATACACGGTATTGTAGACTGGACCTTCACCCCGGGCCTGTCGCGTACGTGTTATCAAATTGTGTGTTGTTGCAGCGCGGAATTCGTGATTTAAACATGCCGCATTGCGAAGTATATCGGCTTTTGGCTGCACTTGGCATTCAATATACCTCTATCAAACTCTAGCGGTTCTGAAGGAGAATCCCACATGCTATTGTCATTGTCCAATGGGTGTGTGGTCCTCAACTTATTTTATCTCTTTCTTCTCACGTCACCGGTGTGGTAGCGTTAATTTTGACGAGTAGTGTTTTTATACTTATTTCTTGTTTATTTCTGAGTATATATATTATATATATATACTCATTTGTAATATATTATATTATATATTATTTATATATTATTATAATATATATATTATATATTTTAAATATATTATATTAATATACTATATTAGTTTAGATATTGTGAGTTATGTTGATTTGACTGAATATTTGAGATTGTGAAAATATAATAATTATTTATAATAATCAAGCGTTTTAATATTTGTTTGCTAAAATATATATATAATACATAAAATGTTGTTACATATAATTCTTTTTTAAATGATTGACGTCATAAAATATTAATTTATTATATATATATTATATATATTATATTAATTTATATATTATAATATATATAATATATTATATATTAATATTTATTATATATATTATATTATGTATAGGTTATATATATAATATATATAATATAATATATGTTATATATATATTTATATATATTATATATTAATATATTATATATATATAATATAAATATATTATATATATTATATATATTATATTTATATTATATATATTATATATATAATATTTATTTATTAATATATCTATATATAATATTTTATATAATATATATATATATTAATATATATTTAATATAATTCATATATAATTATATTATATATATATATATAATATTTTATATATATAAATATTTAATATATATTAATATACTATATATATATTATTATATATATATTAATAATATATTATATATATTATTATATATATATATATATATTAATATAATATATAATATATTATATTAATATATTTCAATTATATATATACCATGTATTAATCAATGGTAAAAATGTCTAAATATAAAGATTAAGTGAATGGAACATATATATATAATGTAATTATAATTATAGGAAAATGAAGAGTGTATTGAAGATATGGAACACCGCATAGAGTTGCATGATATATATATATTTTGAGATAATTATGTATATTATTTAATGTCCCCCTTTTAAATTAGAGGATAATGAAATGCTACCCTTTTTAGTTAGAGGATTGTGAAAGGTCCCCCATTATAGTTAGAGTGTAAGTTATAGTAGAGGAAATTGTGAAGATTAATGTCTTGGTCTTTTGGATATATCTAATATATATATGTTATATGAGAGTATTAATAACTTCTATTAATAATAGCTTATTAAGATCTGTGTAAATCTGGCAATATGTAAACAATTGGGAGGTTATAATGTTGTTAAGTATAGATTTTTCATTGTGGTTCCAAAAAATACAACTAACATATTAAACTATGAGAAATATTAATTATTGGTTTAGCATTCTATGAGTAATCAAAAGAGACTATCTTACTCATATAGAGTGTTTTGCCTGTTGATAGATAGTATAAATGCAAATGTTGTTATAATAAAAAAATTAAAAAAATTAAAAATAAATAACCTTTGAAGCTGACCAATATGAACATATTAAAAATTTAGTACAAGTAAAATTTCTATAAAATATTTTTAGACATATTTAATATATATGTAACATAGAATAATTTTATTTAAAAATTGAATTGATATTAGTAATATTATTTAATATATATATGAAAACGTGAGTGGCCAACATTTTCAAGGCTTTAGCCAAACATTGATTAAAAAATACAGTTGCTAAAATTATCGTCTTATTGGCAGAAGGAATAATGAATATCAGAATCTGCATGACGACTTTCCTTGGTTATGTGGCAAAGTAAATCCTTAAAAATGTTTAGTTTAATGTGAATGGAATAGTAAAATGAAAATATATTAATAAAATTTCCATGTGAAGATGTTGGGAGCCAAACCTCGTACTTTTATCTGAAAATATGTTTTTTGTTGTGACGGGGAAATGGAGGAATAGCTCTTTCAATATATAAGTTATGAAAGGAATAAGCAGAGGGATTGAATCAGTAATTTCCTTACAAGAAATATATTAGTGGGTTCAGTAGGACATAAGTTTTATTTACGAGTTAATTAAGGGCAACTTTAATAAGTTATCATTATTATAAATATAATTCATATATATATTATAATATTAATTTTATATTTGCAAAATATAATTTAAATTTTTTTAACACCGTAATATTGTATTGATAGGGTGGCAGTTCAAAATTAATTCTCATATAATCTCTTGTCTTTTATATATTTCGGTTACTTTCACGATATTTTTTTTCGGTGATATATATCAACTATTATTATGTAATTGTGCCCAAATTGAATTAAGTAGGTATAACTGTTTTGCTCCAGTGTGGTCTATCGGAAGAGAGAGTCAAAGGATTCTTCAACTCACGAGATCGCAGCGCTCTCGAGGAGTACCAAGATCTTTTTTGTAAAGAAGCATATGCACAACAGATTAGTGAATTTAGTTTTTATATTTTCAAGGATGATTTCATTATTAGTAAAAGGACAATCTATTATAACTTCATAAATCAATAATAATATATCCACTTCCCATTTAGAACATTTGTATGTAATAATTAAAAATATAATAAATAAAGTGAATTAATTATTTATGAGATATAATCAAATTGATATATAATCAAATAAATTATATAATTATATTATATAATAATTGCTGTGTATAAAAAAAACAAATTTTATAAATATTTTTATAACTTTCTGATAATATATAAATTATCAATAATATAAACTTTAATTTAAAATATAAATTGTAATTTAAGAAATTAGATAGTTTACTGAACGATATAGTAAATGCATCATTGAATATTAAAAATTATAAACAATGAACTGATAAACCAATAAATAAACAAGATAACGTTTTGAATTAATAATAAATAATACTATCAATATATATTTTATATTTATATTAAATTATATAATTGATTTTATTGAATTTGTTTAGAATATTAATATTCTGATATTTATATTAATATTTTAAAAATATCATTTTGACTTTTTAATTTAATTTTTTTACACTCTGTAAAAATAATATATATATTCAATATTAATAATAATAATAGGCTTCAATACTTCGAGTTGAAAATTATAAGTCATTATATGCGTTATATGTGTGATATACTATTTAAATATTATTAAGTGTCATACCAATTTTTATCACATCATTCATTGCTGACGCGAATATCTATGACGTCTCTGCTTTTTCTTCCTTTTATTTCTCTAATTTTTTTGATTGAAACTTCGACTGGTACATTTGGTGATTATCTCTCCATTAGTGTGAATTTATTTAGGAGGAGCTATCTCTGATTTAGTTTAGAAGTTTTTTGATTCTCGATACTTATCGGAAATTGAGGAATGTTCCCTGTTTCTTTATAACAATTGGTGAATTATATATTTTTTAGTACTCATATTATAATTTGAGACTCACTGTTTGCCCGGATTTAAACTTATATGCCGAGATTTGTCATTTTATTACATTATTTTTCAATTTTTCTTATTATATATTAAGAAGTTACTTAATATTTTTATTCATTTAGTTTTATTTTTTCAGCATAATATGTTACTTCACACAGTGACATTTTTATTATTTTTTGTACATTTGGCTCAGGTGTGTGTGTGTGTGTGGTGTGTGTGTTGTGTTGTTTTGTGGTAGATTATGTGTGTGTGAGTGCTGTGTTTATGATAAATATGATTGAATTGATATATCCGCCTTCATAAAATTTGTTTGCTTCATCGTGCTAGAACGTTACATGTATCGAGCTACTTCGCTTAATTTTATGTTTGTTGTGTTGTTGTTGTTTGTTTGGGAGGGACATCTTAGGTATGTATTTTGTAAGGTTTTGTGTATTTGTGATAGTTAAGGGGTGTGTTCAAATCCAACTTCGTCCTTGATATTGTTATAGTTTGTTTCTTTGCTGATCCTTTTTTGATAATCAAATTGGTTGCCTTTATAGTGTTCTTATAGTATAACTTTGTTGTTGTCTCGAGAGGTGTATGTTGGATTCTTGTTTTGTTGTTTGTGTGTTTGTTGTTGTTTGTTGTTTTGTTTAGTTGTTTTTGTTGTAATTTTGTGTTGTTTTTTTCATATAATCATTTAATATATAATTCATGAAAATAATATATTTTTTTTCATATCTTTCTTTATTCATAAATAAGAATATTTTATCTCTATACATAGTATATTAATTTTTTTTTCAATATCATATTAGTTTATTTTTATTTTCTTCCATTTATTTCTTGTTAAGTTATTCCTTCATTCTTTTCCTAAAAGGTGTCTGATTTATTATTATTTTCTTTATTCATTAAATTATCTATTTTCTTGTATATTTTGATTTTTATACATAGAATTTTAATCTTAAAAGTTAATCTGCATTTTTGATTTAATGAAAAAAGATATTATTTAAATTAATTTTATGATCCTCTTATGGTGGTTTATTCCTTTATTGTTCCAGGAAAATATACTAAACCAGTTAATTAACATGGAAATTCTTTTTCTACTCTCTGTTAAGTACTAAACTCGTTGGGGTAAAGAAACTCGTTATTGGGATATACTCTGATCGTTTAACAATAGCATCCAATTAGAAACTACTGAAAAGTAGTAGAATATAACAAATCTATAAATGAAGCACTAGAAAAGTATCTCGAAAATAAAGAAAAAGCAACAGATTATAAATCAGTATACCCTTATAATAGCTTAATATAAGTATGAATAAGTAAGATCAATATCTATCAAAAATGTGTTATCAAAGTAATAATATATAAAATAATATCCACTCTACATTTAGATAAGCTTCAATAGGACTAGGTAAAAGTCGACTCGAGATCCAATAATATCTATCAGATTAAATATAATGACATTATTATTATTAGTTAGTTTTTATATTTTAATTTAATGTATTGAGATTATGATTATTATTATTATTATTATTATTATTTTCATCTCACTTATTTAGTGGTCTTATAGTAGTTTGATTATTCCTACTTAATCTCATATCAAGCTCTGACCGCTACGATAAGATACAAATAAACGTCATAACAATTCTATCTGTTCAAGTATCGATGTATGTAAATAAATAAAAATCTCCTTTATAACTCTAATTTCATATGGGTGTTTCTTTCTTTCATTCTCTTGTGAATTTGTTCGTTTCTCTCACTCCAGCATTCCTTTATTGACTCCATCCACTTTTTCCCTTTCGTTTCTCACTTTTTTCTCTTATTCTTTTTCGTTTTGATCTTTTTTTCTTCATGTGCAATACATCATCTCTTCTCACTACTATCAAAGCTTCATCTCCCTCCTTATACAGTCTCTGCTCAAGCTATACCTCCAGCTCCATCTTCTTCTTTATACAGCCCCTGCTCCATTTAAATTTAGCAATCTCTCTACCTCAACGTCAGTATCTATAATCATTAATATAACAAATCATTTTCCATAAATATAATCTATTCTTCATTATATCAACACGATATCACTCATGGGAGGTGAAAGCTCTGTATTCATATATCAGAGTGCTCTCCATCTCTGGAGCTTTATTTAGACTTAAGTATAATGATTATTTTTTACGATCAATATGGTTAAAATGCTACTTATTTTTTCAAAGTTCACGGGGATATAATTACAATTTTGAATTTTAAAACGCATACTTATCTGTTTTATTCACCATTTTTCATTATATATTTTAATATTATTTTTTATCATTTATTTATTCACTTTTATTAATTTTTTTCATTTAATTATAAATTATATTATTATATTATTTATATTTAATTTATTAATTATTAAATTATTTATTATTATTATTATTTAATTATATATATATATTAATAATTATATTTTAAATATTTAATTAATTTATATATATTTTATTATAAAGGTTAATAGCTAATGGTCCAATATCTATATAACCACAAACTCTTGAGTTAAGTTGTGAATAATCATTTTTCCTACCTCGAGCTAATATTACGTATATATTTGTTTACATCATGGGTAATTATATATATACATTTTCTCACTATTTGCTTATTATGCGCGGCGTAATAAATTCTCAATAGATAGAACCTTTTACCGATCTGATGTGATCCGCTGACAAGTCAAATATCAAGCCCTCTGGAGAGGATCCTTCATTAAAATCGCTTGTTTACCTATAAGTGCATATAATTGAGAATGAGAGTATGCCCTATTGAGACTTATACTACCTTTGCACAGGATTTTGGGAGCTAAATCTAAGTCTCATATATATATAGAGGGTTTCTCTTATATGATAATGATGATTATATATAATACGCATTGATTTACCATTGCCATATACTAATATATATTTAGGTGCTTCGCTGTAGCGTTTTCTCCTCTCTTTATATAATATATCAGTATTATTACATGTGTCTGCTGAGTTTTGACCTATTTTTATATCCAGTTTGGATGTGAGAGTGCACATACCTATATTAAGCCATATTTCCAAACATGTAAAATAGATAAACGAAATGAACTTACAGTTGCAGATCATACCTAACGTTCGCATTCTCTTATCTTAACTCATAATAGTCATATTGATTATATATATCTAATATGATAATATAACATATATATTATATATTAGTAATGGTACATATACGTCGAATAGGAGTCTATGGAGGAGATAGATCCTCAATTTAAGGGAGGTTATAAGCTTTTCGAATCTTATGATGAATCAGTAGTGTATAAAAATTTTATTGTGGTGCCTCTTTTACGGGGGTCAGTTGTAAATTTTTATGCGTTTCTGTGAAGATGTATGATAGTAAGATAGTAGTTGGTCTTAATAATGTCGTTCTCCACATTTTGGTTGAGCTGTTACTGTTTTTTCGTACCTACTTTGGGGTTTCATGAATCAATTACTAGTACTATGACATCAAAAAGGAACTAACGTTTCACGGATTGGACCTATAACGATATTCGTTTTATTTAGAGGTACTTTCTCACTCTGAATTAGATAACTGGTCTAGCTATGTTTTATTTTTCTTGACCTCTGAGATAGTAGCTTATAACGATTCCAGCATGGAGAATTATATAGGGACGTTCTCTAAAAGCTTTTCGCATTCTCATGACTAAATGCTAGAAAACTTCCCTTATCTTTATATACCTCATATCTAGTACTCCTTAGGATACAATGTTAGATTCTTTATAGTATTTAATCTAGTTTGTGATAGGGGTAGCCATTATTTATATATATTTATATATATATCCTAGTTACTATTCATGTCTTTTGATATGGATCTGAGGAGTTTAGTATGTTTGCATTATTCTAGGATTGTAAGTTTATAGTTTCCTTGTCATTTTATTGTGCATTCTTTCTGGTTATATTTATCATATGTTGTATATATATTAACTTAATATATATATATATTAGTTATTATATATTGGGTATTATTTATAAAGCTATACCCTCTCACTCTATATAGGTTCGTATAGTATTATATTGTTATTTCATCTTATATATATACTCTTTGGACTAAATTGTTTAATGGGGTAAATTGCTTTCATGTCATTGGACGACAGTGAATCATGTTGTACGATTATCGTTATTATGTGGGGTTATTATGCTATCATGTTGGATTGTATTCCGGGGTTTATTAATAACTTTCGTCCGTTATTATTTCTTGATGACGACAGACTCGCGGGCTTTTCCGTTAGAGTGTTAGTTACGTGGGATATGATGGGTGGTGTTCATTCTCCTTGCTTAGTCCTCTTATAATATGGTCTCATTATTAATAACCATTCCATCTACTGATCGGAGGTTGATGGTTCTATTGGGTCTGTTTTATTGAGATTGCTAATTACTCTTAATACATAATCTTCCTACCTCATTATCCTCAATTCTTAAAGTAATATAACTCGCATTTGGAATATCCTCTATACTGATATAATATGTGGCAACCTATTTATTTCTTTATTGCGTTTCTACATATCTTGGGATCAGTTATCGCGAAAGATCATGCTTCGTTTGCTGACTCTTGATTGGTCAGTGATTCAAAAGGTTGGATTAATGAGAAATATAGGTGCGTATGTGTGACGTAAAGGTAAACGAAAGATATGTGCTTCGTACAGATGTGGATCGGGTAATCCAACTTGCAGTGCCTTTCTTTTGACGTCGTGAGAGTACATATAGTACAAAATTTGAGAGATAGTCTTCAGTAAATAGTAATCTTGGGTCAATTTCGTTTCTTTATTACAACAAAGGAGAGTCTGGAGTTTTAAGGCGGGGGTGGTAATATTCACTTTATTTATATATATACTTATATGTTCTTTTATTGGATAGAACATACTTTAATATGTTGATATTTATGTTTTTATTGCAGTAACTTTTATTTTTGCCCATAAAATCATCATTTGACTCCTCTCATTATATATAGTATATATAACCTATTATAGTAACGAGGGTTATTTATAAATTAGCATATTCAGTTACGTTGTGGTTTGAGGTTTTGTATAGCCTGTGTCTTCCCGTTTTTCTCCACATTTAATATATTATATATTACTACACTGGCTTCCTGGTTTTTTGTTTTTAATATGACACAGTGATGTATATGTTTAGGGTCTGTTGCAATGGTCTCGCTTCGCCTATATTTGGGTCTGGATATTATATCCTGTTGCCCCCTGTGGTGTGCCATGAATGTCTGACATGTATCAAAAATCAACGCTTGTGCGTGGAGGTGTGTTATGCTGGTTGCTGTGTGATCAGCGGTTTTTCCGAGAATTGGACTCACTTGTGTTACACTTACAAGTGGGGAAATCCTCTCTTCCCCTTAATAGCACTCAAAGATTCGCGTACTTTACGGCTTGTTAGTTAGTTGCTACTACTTCTGCACCTGTTAATAGGAATTCTTGAATTCTAGGATTTGCCTGAACCAGCGCTTATGAAATTTTTCCAAAAAAACAGATTGTTAGATATTACTTTCAATCTACATTAAAACAATTCGAAACCAGCACACCATTTTTGATTTCCCGCAATCCAAGGTTTTCTATGTATTGGTAGTATGCAGACGCAGGCCATTTGGACATTTCATTTTGCTGGGTTCCATCCTCACGTTTGTTACTGCGTTAATGGGCATGGTGATATTTTTTTGTGTCTGATCTCGAGCTGAGCCTTCAACCCAAAAAATAATAAATAAAATCAATTAGTGACCATTTTCATTAAAAAATTGTGCCTGCTGACATAACTATAAATATCATTCAATAAGATAGAATAGGTAATATAGGTGATATGATTTTTATCAATTATATAATAATATAATAATAATTAATAATAATTTATTTATATTAAATCTTACATAGCACAAATAAATTATTAGAGCAAAGAGAAATAAAAATGTATAATATTTTATTATAGATTAACACCACACACTTAGAAATAGGCAAAGTAGAAAATAATAATATAGTATTAAAATTATGCTTATAATTCGTTAATGAGGTGACTGAGAATGATATATTGATTATTCAGAATGTATGTAAATCATAATCATAACTAAGTGTAAGATTAAGCTTTATGGTGATGGAAACTAATATTCATTATAAACGTCGACCTCTCTCTATATCACAGCCTCGTCAGAGGAGATAATTGCTTATGGCGCACAAACGGCATCTGTTTGTAGATATGACTTTCGAAATCAATGGAATTGGAATAAGTTTGTATTAACAGTCGTTCTCAACTTCATTCTTCTCATGAAACCGTTAATAAGTATTCTTGAAAATTTGTGAAAAAGATTTGATTACATGAGGATATATATATAAATACACTATTATAGTCGGAGATGGAGTTTGACGAGACATTAATATTAAATCATCTTTATTTTCGCATTAATAACTACGTAATTTTTAGATATTTTCTAATTTTTGTAAAGCACAACATCGTCAATAATCTCTCCCCCTCCCTACATAACTATACTCTTATCCATTCACTCCGCCTATAATATATATATATTACTTTGATAAACCCCGAAATGGAAACGTATCTAGCGTTCAAGGCACTTAATGCTTGATGCATGCAGAGCCTCTGCTCAGATTAAAGCGGTGTAAACCCCTTAAAATTTAAGGGGAAGATCTTTGGATTGCTTGCTTTTTTCATTTTGCGGCAGCAGGCCATCTATCATTTTAAACACTATTAACAATATACTTCATCTAAACTATAACAGTATTGTAACGTTATGCAGGGAAAGCGCTATTCTAAGAAATATTATGAACAAACAAACCCTATAGAGTTCAGCCAACACTAGCTGGCAGCACTTACAATCTTTGATATTCTGTTATTAAATATATACCAACATTTTGGAAAAGTAAATCATTTTCAACCTTGTTCTGTAATATAACATCTTATTTAATAGATGATATATTTTTATTTTTTGTCAATAGTGATTTCAATAGTTTATTCACCATAATGGTACAGCTTTTTTAGCGGGTAAAATTACTCATTTTTTTTCGAGAAGGGCACGTTGGCAGGCAAGCTTGCACTATATACAAAATTTCATCCTATTGTGTAAACACTTGCCTTTTTCACCAAAATTTTTTATTTATATGAAATTATTTTTAATTCCATTTTTCTATTCAAGATTCCCTATTAATTCTATCACATATATCATCTGTTTAACGTAATAGCGGGAAGTTATCTGGTATAATTTATGTTTTTGTTTTTTTATTTGCTAGTGTTCCTGATTTATTTCTCTCATTATTAAATTTCTATTATTATTATTAATTATACTGTATTTTAATTTGATTATGATTATTATTACCTTTACTCTATTAATTTTTCTAAAGCTAGTTCTATAATTGGATTTAAAGAACAATAATTATTTTCCTTTGTTACAGTATTATTCCGACGCTCTCTGTGTTCATGATTGCGGTCCCTTTTCTAATTTTCGATTTGTATTTAGGCCGATTGGGGTACTGAGTGGGAGTCGATGACTTTGCTGGATAGGAGGAAGGATCACCTCCATTTGTGGGGGAGAATGAGAGTTTTTTTGTAGTTTGCATTTCCCAGTCGAGATATGAGCGGGATTTTTTCTGAGTCACTCATTTGGATGTTTTTAAACTTAGTTGACTAGAAAGCTGAGGTCTTCGTCTCTTTGAGGAAAAAGACAGAGTGGCGTCACATTCTTATTCCTTTTTTTTTTTTTTGTTGCTGGAACAGTTTTTAGCTCGAGTTGATTTTTGTTTTAACAGAGGGTCTTTTCGTTGAACCATCCTTTTAGCGACTATAAAGACTTTATTTCAAATCTGGCGCAACTTTAAGCCTAAAATGTGAAAGTTTGTTTGAGAATTTCAAACGTGCTTTGGGTAGCGTCTTCTGTAACTATCCGGTTTTTGCTTTTTTCTTTTTTGTTAAGCGTTAACACCGACTTTTTGTTATGAATATTGAGATTGTATATTGTTTATTTCTTCACGTTGTTAACTATTTACACTGTTTATTTATGGCCAAATATCATAATTAGAATAAATGCACTCTTGTTAATGTCAATATCACAGAATATTTTTTTTTCAAACAGTTTTGATTACACCTGAATCACTATCACTGTCATTGTTTTTATTTTTAGTTTGCCACACAGTTATTTTGTCTATTACACACACACAATTGATGAAATTTTTGAACAAATTTTGATCCATAGTTAATTTTTCTGATTTTCTGACCTGGGTGACTAGGGGTTGGATTGAATCAGTCACTATAAGGGTCAACAGAGATGTGCGCTAAGATTAACTTAGCAATCTAATGATTAATGAGATGTTATTAATCCAATCTGTGGTTGAAATGAGATTGCATTGTTTCTTTGAGTTTATTAAACAGATCAAATAATAATGGAAATTTCACAAGTAGATATTTCATAATATGTTTCATTTGACAATGAGAACAATAATAAATGATTGTTAATTAGGATTGTATAATTTAGCATGGTGGCGTGTTATCGAGGCCAAGTCCTGATGCTGGGCATTCAAAATGCCATCGCATCTTCCATTCAAAATCTGGCTCCTCCCTTTTCGGGAAACCTTTCTAACAGTTTACACACGAGCTGGTTTGCAAAACATTCAAATAATGTTAAAGGATTGTACATAGATACACATGGGAAATATAATGTCTGTTTCCCTTACACACAGGTGTACAGGATCTTAGGCACACATGCTTGTGCGTACAGGCTTTGCATTTAATTACTTATTAATATTATCAGTCCATATATATATATATATATATATATATATATATATATATATATATATATATATATATATATATATATATATATATATATATATATATATATATATATATATTTTGAATATATATATATATATATTTTTTTTTGAATTTACCTATAAAATTTTGTTCTGAATCTAAATATAATTTAAGTGAATAAATGTTGAGATCAATTTTTATTCTTTGTTCTTACACTCATAAATTTTGATATTGAATTGTTGGGAAATGTTTTAATAAGGTTTGTGTGAAATTATTCGAATTTTCTTTCATATGATTTTGTTTTTATTTTTGTTTCGAACAGACCCTTCTTAGTGATTCTTGGTCAAGAGAAAAAGGTTCCAAAGTGAAAAGGACTTTCAAAAGATTACCTCAAACGTCAAAAATGTGTGAAAAAAGAATTAATAAAAAGAATTGTGAAAACCTCTGTTGCAAATATTGTAATTTAAATTTTAAAAGTAATGAAGAGTTGAAAAGTCATCTGAATTTGCATAAAAGAAAGTTTAAATGTGCCCATTGTAATTATGAAAGCAGTCGTAAATCAGTCTTAAGATCTCATCTGTTAACTCACAGCAATATAAAGTTATTTAAATGTTCTGAGTGTGGCTTTGAGTGTAAGTATAAAGGAAGCTTAAAAAGACACAAGCTTACGCATGAAAATATAAAATTATTTAAATGTTCTGAGTGCGACTATGAATGTAATTTTAAAGGAAACTTAAAATTACACATGCTTACGCATCAAAATATAAAATTTTTTAAATGTTCTGAGTGTCACTATGAGTGTAACGTGAAAAGAAGGTTAAGATTACACATGCTTAAACATAAAAATATAAAATTATTTAAATGTTGTGAGTGTGACTATGGGTGTAATGTGAAAGGAAACTTAAAAACGCACATGCTTACGCATCAAAATATAAAATTATTTAAATGTTCTGAGTGTGGCTATGAGTGTAATCAAAAAGAAAGCTTAAGATTACACATGCTTGCGCATCAAAGTATAAAATTATTTAAATGTTCTGAGTGTGGCTATGAGTGTAACCATAAAGGAAACTTAAGAAAACACATGCTTATGCATCAAAATATAAAATTATTTAAATGTTCTGAGTGTTGCTATGAGTGTAATCAGAAAGGAAGCTTAAGATTACACATGCTTAAGCATGAAAATATAAAATTATTTAAATGTTCTGAGTGTGGCTATGAGTGTAATCATAAAGGACACTTAAAAACGCACATGCTTAAACATGAAAATATAAAATTATTTAAATGTTCTGAGTGTGGCTATGAGTGTAATCAGAAAGGACGCTTAAAAACGCACATGCTTACGCATCAAAATATAAAATTATTTAAATGTTCTGAGTGTGACTATGACTGTAATCACAAAGGAAGCTTACGATTACACATGCTTAAACATGAAAGTATAAAATTATTTAAATGTTCTGACTGTGGCTATGAGTGTAATCGAAAAGAAAGCTTAAAAAGACACATGCTTACGCATCAAAATATAAAATTATTTAAATGTTCTGAGTGTGGCTATGAGTGTAATCAGAAAGGACACTTAAAAAGACACATGCTTACGCATCAAAATATAAAATTATTTAAATGTTCTGAGTGTGGCTATGAGTGTAATCGGAAAGAACAGTTAAAAAGTCACATGCTCACACATCAAAATATAAAATTATTTAAATGTTCTGAGTGTCACTATGAGTGTAACGAGAAAAGAAGCTTAAGATTACACATGCTTAAACATGAAAATATAAAATTATTTAAATGTTCTGAGTGTGGCTATGAGTGTAATCAGATAGGAACCTTAAACAGACACATGCTTACGCATCGTATGTTGACCTTTTCGCTGGTGGGGGAGATCTCCGCGATGGGCTGGCCTCGGTGCGGTTTTTCCAATCCTAAACGGTTGGGAAGACGGTATGGAGGCCTACATGTCGTGGAGCGAACAAACTGCAAAAACTGGATTATAACCATGAGAAGAAACAAAAAAGAAAAACACTGCCAGGGAATCGGAAGCCCTGGTCCCGGCCCCTACTCATTACGGAAGAGAGGTGAGGGGGGACGGAGCTCTTTGGAGCGCAGCAAACAATCTCTCCAAACTGAAGCAATGGGTTTAGATAACCCCGAAGTTCAGCCCACCGGAACTTCAACCTCCCCTGCTGGATTGTTAGAGGAACCTTTGGATCCTCCCAACCCAGATAACCAACCACAGAAAAAAAAGAAAGCCTCTTACAATTGTAGGGGTGCAATTAGGAGTATGTGGTCGGAGGGGGAGAAGAAAGAAATTTTTTGGTGTCTCACTTACGCTAGACATGAAATATTCCCAAGGAAAGGAACGAGTGAAAGAGCGAAACAAATTATGTTAAAGAGAAAAAAGATAGATGGGGAGAAAATAGAAAATACACCAGATATGAGATTCAGCAGCATTGCTACAAACATCAGGATAGGAAAAACCAACATAACAAAAGAACAAATAAAACAGATAGAGGAGGAGGTTGAAGAGTACATACAAGGAAATTTTCTGAATAAAAATGATGAGGAGACCAGCAGTGGGAAGAAGGATGAATGGACACTATCCCGAAATCTGTACTTGATGGAAAGCTATTATATCGGAGAACTCATACCAACCAAAACAAATAAGAGTGAACTGTGGAAATATGTAATTGAAAAAAAGGAGTTCGGTGCAAATGATTTTATGGAATATAGATTTAGAGAAAAATTTAAAAATGTGGACAGAAAAGCTATGATTAAGCAAAAACTGTGTATTCTTAATTTTGTTAAAGAACGAAAAGAAACAGGGAAAAGAAAAATGAAATCTACATTACCAACGAAGGAAGACCTTGAAGAAATAAAAATGAAAGCCCAAAACATAGTAGAGAATAAAATGGAAATGACTTTAGAATTAGTAAAAAATATAAAAGAAAAACGAACCAAAGAGTGCGCAGCGGTAAAAGAAAAGAAAACAAAACAAACAAAGAAAAAAGAGAGAACAAATAAAAACAAACAAGAGACTGTAACACAAGTGGATAAAGAGAAAGAAATGGAAATACTGATTGATATAAAGGACCTGTATCAAAGAGAAAATCTAGACAAGGACCAAACAACAATAATAGAAGAGGAAATAGTTGGTAGTGACATTTTGGAAGTAAAAGAGGGAAATGAGGAGAATGAAATGGAAACCGATCCAGAAAATTCGGATGTAGAAGAGATGGAAAATATAATGGATAATACAACAGAAGAACTGGAACCAGACAGAGAAAGGGAACTGATGAATGAAATAATGAATGTCCAAACAGGAAACGAAGAATCTTGCTCAGAGGAGGAAATGCTGATAAAAATAGCAAAATACAGAGATGAAGACCTCATAAAGGGAATACAGGGCAGATGCAAAATAAAAAAAATCGGAAACTGGTTCCAAATGGAGAAATATACTAGGATAGCAGATAAAGTACTACCAAGAATTATCCCAGACAATTGTAGTTTGACTGAGGTTAATAGATTATATTATTCAGTTGCCAGGGCAGTAGCGGACTTTATGAAAGCTAAAGTATTCAAAACCAAGAAAGCAGGAAAAAAAAGCAAGAACAAAGAAAAGATACCACCGTGGAAATATAGACTACAACAGGAAGTAAGTAAACTAAGACAAGAGGTATCGATAGTAGATGCTTACCGACGTGGTGTGGTAACATCAGAACAAACTATAAGAAGAGTAAAAAATATACTAAGGAGAGAAAACACAGTACAGAGTAACCAAATAACTCAAGCCATTGCAAGTAGAAAGATGTTAATAATAGCAAAGGCTAATAAGATTAAAAGGTATGATAAGAGAGATAAAGAGAAAAAACAAAATCAAATGTTTAAAGAGGATCAGGGAAGGTTCTATAGAGAACTACGAAATGATTCCATAAAAGTGTCAAACCCTCCTCCCAAAGAGGAAGTGGATAGATTCTGGAAAGGAATCTATGAAGATGAAAGAATGTTTAATAATCAAGCAGAATGGCTAGAGCAAATAAAGAATAGCCAAGAAACAACTAATATCGAACAAATGGAACATGTTGCAATTACAAAAAAAGAGATTGAAGATGTAATTAAAAAGAGTAGCAACTGGAAAACACCTGGACCAGATAGAGTTCAAAATGTATGGCTTAAGAAAATAAGAACACTATTGGAACCGCTTACCGCCTGTTATAATAGAATTATAAATGGAAGAGAAGAGATTCCTCAGTGGTTAACAACTGGAGAAACTGTGCTGATCCCAAAAAGCGAAGAAACCCAGAGACCAGAAAAGTATAGACCCATCACGTGTCTGCCAACCTTATATAAGGTATTTACGGGAGTGTTGGCAAAAAGGATCCAAGGACATTTGGATAACAATAACATCATAAGCGAAGAACAAAAAGGATGTTGTAAAAATAGTTATGGAACTAAAGACCAATTACTCATCAACAAAATGATTACAGAAAATTCGAGGAGGGCCCAGAAAAACCTAAGTATGGTATGGATAGACTATAAAAAGGCCTACGATAGTGTCCCTCACAATTGGATTAGAGAAGTTTTAAAAATATATAAAATTAGCCCTGAAATTATAAGATTCATAGACAATGCAATGAAGATATGGAAAGTTAATATAAATCTCCATTATGAAGAAGGAACTTTGGAAATAGAAGAAGTAAAAATTAAACGAGGAATATTCCAGGGAGACTCCATCTCCCCCTTAATATTTGTGCTCGCTATAAATCCTCTGAGTGCTTTAATTAATGGTTTGCAGAATGGATATCGTATAAATTCGAGAAACGAGAAGAAACCCAAAATAATTTCCCACTTATTCTATATGGACGACTTGAAACTCTACTCGTCAAATAGAGAAGAAACCTTTAAACAAATAGAAATCGTAAAAAGGTTTTCTAATGACATATGCATGGAATTTGGGCTAGATAAATGTGCGTTTTTGCTACTCAAGAAAGGCAGAAGAATAGAAAGTGAGAACATAGAAATTGAAGGAGATATAATTAAAGAGTTAGAACAAGAACGCACGTATAAATATCTCGGAATAGAAGAGTCAGAAAAAATAGAAAACAACATAATGAAGGGAAAATTAAAAAAGGAATATAGGAGAAGATTAAAATTAATCTTAAAAACAGAATTGAACCCCAAAAACAAGATGCAAGCCATTAACACCTTGGCGATCCCGGTACTCTCATATGGTTTTGGGATCATCGACTGGATGCAGGAAGACTTAAACAAGCTGGATGTTATGACCAGAAAAATGCTGCACGCACATAAGATGACCTATAAAAACCAATGTGTGTACCACGGATACATGTATCCAGAAAAAAGGGAGGAATGGGAGTACCTACAATAGATATAATATACAAATCTGAAATAATAGGAATTGGGAAATATTTGAAGGGCAATGATGGAAGATTCATTGGATGGGTGCATGAACATGAAAACTTGAAACCTTCTACAACATCAATTATAAAAAAAATGAATGATTATCTAAGAGATGTGAGATTTGATGGAGAAGGCAGAAACAATGAAAGTTTGGAGAGAGAAATAAAGAATGCTAAGATGACATACAAAGAGAAGAGAGAAGAAGCAAATCTAGAACAATGGAAAAATCACACATTTGCCAAACACCATAAAAACATACTGGATGAAGCCTTCATTGACACGTACAAATCAAATGAAGTAATGATAAAAGGATGGCTAAAAAGTGAAGATGAAAGAACCATCCTAGCAGCCCAAGATCAGGCCCTCAGGACCAACTGGTTCAAAAAACACATAGAAGGGCAAAACATAACGGACAAATGCAGAATGTGCAGTGGAGGGTCGGAATCAGTATGTCACATACTATCTGAGTGTAAGTTTTTGCTGAAGAAGGGCACATACACCGAAAGACACAACAACATTTGCAGACTGATCCACTATAGAATATGCAGAAAATTTGAAATAGAAGTAAATACAGTTAACCACTGGGAACATAACCCAAACAATATAGAGGAAAACAACAGAGTCTTAATACTATATGATTACAACATACCAACCGACGCACAAGTCACTCATAACAAACCAGATATAGTCATCTATAACAAAACTGAAAATAAATGCTTGATTATAGAGGTCGGAGTCCCGTGGGATGGAAGAGTCTCGGCCTACGAAATTGAAAAAGAAATGAAATACCAAAGGCTTAAATACGAACTAAGGAGATTGTGGAATATAGATATAATTGAAATAGTTCCAGTGATTGTGGGTGCTTCGGGAACAATAAAAAAGAGCCTAGAAAAACATCTCGAGAGACTCCCGGTAAAGGTATCCACACTGGAACTGAGTATGACAGTAATCAAGAAGAGTTTAAGCATACTAAGAACTGTGCTGGGGTATCGATGAGACACCGAAGAAAGGAAAATTATGAGGGTTGTTCTTAGGATCAAGGTTTGATCCCGAACAATCCCATAAAGGAAAATATATATACCCTTAATAAAGGAGTCTTAAATCAAAACATCCTTAAACATAAAAATATAAAATTATTTAAGTGTTCCGAGTGTGGCCATGAGTGCAATCAGAAATCAAACTTTAAAAGACACATACTTACGCATCAAAATATAAAATTATTTAAATGTTCTGAGTGTAGCTGTGTGTTTAATCTGAGTGAAAACTTAAAAAAACATATGCTTACTCATCAAAATATAATGAAATTTCAAAATACAAAATTATTTAAGTGTTCCGAGTGTGGATATGAGTGTAATCAGAAAGGAAACTTAAAAACGCACATGCTTACGCACCAAAATATAAAATTATTTAAGTGTTCTGAGTGTGACTATGGGTGTAATCACAAAGGAAGCTTAAGATTACACATGCTTAAACACGAAAATATAAAGTTATTTAAATTGTTCTAAATGTAGCCTATTGAGGTGTAATTCAGAAGCAAAACTTTAAAAGACACATGCTTTCGCATGAAAATAAAAAATTATTTAAGTGTACTGAGTGTGGCTATAGTTGTAATCTGAAAGGAAGCTTAAAAAGACACATGCTTACGCATCAAAATACAAAATTATTTAAATGTTCTGAGTGTGGCTATGAAAGTAATCAGAAAGGAAGCTTAAGAGTACACATGCTTAAACATGAAAATATTTAAATATTATATAATACAAATTAATTCAATTCTGTATGGTAATTGGAAAAGGAAAAGGAAGATAAAATATCAAAGACTCAAACACGAAAATTATAAGAGTGTGGAACACCAATGGACATCTTGGTTGATTCTTTTAAAGTAGTCCGAACGCTGGGTGTAATTAAAGAAGTCTTGTAAAAACATCTGGAGAAAGCTCCATAATCTGTCAACACATGCGAACTTGAGCTAATGGTTGTAAGAAGAGCTTGCAGAGTTTGTGATTTGTGTTGGGATTTGGGGAAAAAATATTTTTTTTGGAATGTCCTTATGGTCAAGGTTTTACCACGGACATCTAAGATCTATAGAACTATTAATAATCCCTTGGAAAGGGAGATATATATATATATATAATATATATATATTATATATATATTATATATATATATATATATATATATATATATTTATAATATATTATAATATATATATATATACTATATAATATATATAATATATATTAGGGTTGCCGGATACCGGATATCCCTCTGGAAGTTTAAAACCGGGATACCGGATATCCGCGTTCGGATATCCGGCAGTCTGTCTATATAATATACCGGTTATAGGTCTAAAGGTATAGCACAGGACTTCACATAATTTCTTAAAAGATTCTAAGTCCAAAATCAATATATATCTCTGTATATTAAATTTTAATTATAATATATAATAATAATTAATATGAATAATATATAATATAATATACGTAATATAATAGTAATATATTGACCCGTGCAAAACAACGACTCGAACATCTGTCTCGGGATTTGTCACTTTGCTAAGCTTTTCCAGAAAATATTTTGGAATCATGCTTCTATATCTTGTGGATCTGGCAAATAAATATATATTATATATATTATATATATTAGATATATATTATATAATATATAATTATATATAATATATAATATATATAGTAATATATTATATATATATTATATATATATATATAATATATATATATATATATATATATATATATAATATATATAATTATATATTATATTATTTATATATATATATATATATATATTAAATATATATAATATTAATATATAATATTATAATATATATATATATATATATATATATATATATATATATATATATATTATATATATACTATATAATATATGTAAGGTGTCTCACGAGTTATGTTACAGCGGTGTATAACCGTACGGGATGTTTAAGTATGAAAATGTGTATGAATATAAGTTCGATTATTTAATTCATTAAGGAGGATGGAATATGTTACGTTGGTTTCTGCGCACGCGCAATACGAAAACCGCGCACAAATATGCGAATGTCGAATGGGATGATATTTTTTTATGGCTTCTGTGAAAATGCACATAAAAATGAGGTGGGCTCTTCCTCTCGACATTTTTTGATACTACGGTTTTTCGTTTCCACTCAATGTACCCATAAACAACTAGACGCCCTGCATAGACATATCATTTGCTTAATAAATACAGTTACATGTACAGGTTGGTAAACGCGTCAATGTTACCAACAATAGTTTTAAACGTGAATGTGAAAAGGTTGGAAGAAAATAATGGTATTAAGACAGCTCAATAATATCGATACATGTAATGTAATAACGTTGTTAATAGCATCATAACATAACATAACAAATTTACACCTATGAATCTTATCAACAGCATGCAAGAAGGGAGAAGAACGTCAGGTCGTTTCAAATTGTACATACAGTATTTACAAATGTTGTTCGAAGACGCCTCCATCCACGCGAATACATGCCTCAGCCCTCTGGCGCCAAGTTTCATTGCATGCCCAATGACAGTGATGCCGGGTTGATTTCCCCTACATGCGTTGGTTATTCGACGGCGAAGATCCATCTCGCGAGGTTACTGGGTCATTAAACCCAGCGTACACGGTATGTTTGAGATACCCCCACAGAAAGTAGTCCAGTGGTGTTAAGTCGGGTGAACGCGCAGGCCATGGAAATGGACCAGATCTTCCGATCCATCTTCCCGGAAAGGTTCTGTCGAGGTAGGTCGTCACTATAGCTGCATTATGTGCTGGGCACCCATCATGTTAGTAATATATTCTTCGTTGTGTTCTTAAAGGTATATCACTCAGGAGGTCAACAAGGACGGTCTGCAGGAAATGGAGGTAACGCTGTCCTGTCAAATTTCCCTCGAAGAACTAAGGGCCGATAATCCTACTATTGAGTTTACCACACCAAACGTTGTTTGAAACTGTTACCTGGTGATGGCTAGTGAATGTTATATGGGGTTTGTTTCCGCCCAATGTCTGAAGTTCCACCTGTTATACATTCCGTTATTGGTAAAAGCGAGATTCATCGGTCCATAATATATTTTCCAATAATTAAGGTACATACATTAGAAGGCAATTAATGACAGCCAGGAATCCCGAGCAGCCCTTTTTGGTCTCCCAGATGCAAACCATGTACAATGTATGGCCTATATGGATACATGTTGTATTCAACACGAATGTCGTATGGTTTTCTTCGATATTCCCAAGACCGGAACTAGCCTGCCGTAATGAGGACGTTGTATTTTCATTGGGTGTATAACAGAACGTCCAGTTCGAGTCGAATGTACGGACACGACCCCCCTCCCGTATGCGTGATGTGGGGGTTGAACTATCGACCCTGGTACCTTGAAACCGTCTGTAACCTCTATGGAATGCCATGTGGCTCGGCGGTCGTCGAATGTGGATAACGTTTTCCATATTTCGCAGCAGCTCTACGAGCAGTTTCCTTTTTGATGTATTTACACCTCCAACATGTCACGCTTTTCGTCCTGCGTTTACTGGTCACGTGGCATGTTCCAAATGTATGGCTCTGACTAAACAAACCACTCTGAAGTTATACGTTTCACTACACTTTATTACGCATAATTTGTAGGTTATGACATAACCTCCATATGATAGCTGTTAGTTGGTTGTACACATTCACATGGCCGTATTT
>JABUQX010033490.1:47500-49675 GCA_015478945.1 Trachelipus rathkii
GAAAGAGAAGCTGGAGAAAGAATATTTAAAAAGAACCAAAGCAATATTAAAATCGGAGTTAAGTGCTAAGAATAAAATAGAGGCCATTAAGACACTAGCTGTACCTGTCATCCTGTACAGTTGCGGAGTGATAGACTGGTTCCAGGAAGACCTTAATAAAATTGATATTAAAACGAGAAAAATGTTAAAATACCCACAAAATTGATATTATAAGGGGACCAGATTTTGTCTAGAATGGTATACGAACGTAGAGAAGGAGGCATGGGGTTGGTGGAGATAGACTATATATACAAAAGAGAAATAATAGGGTTGGGCCAATACCTGGAAAGCGCAGAAAACAAGTTCCTCCAGTGGGTGTATCAACATGAAAGAGGCAAGCCAACAACAACTTCACTAATTAAAAAGAAAACGGACTACATGAATGCGAACAACATCAGAGTGGAACAAGGCCAAAGGTGGGATGAAAAGACGCAAAAGGAAAAGACAAAAATATTAAAAGACAAATTTGAAGCAGAGAGGAAGAAGAAACATATAAACCAGTGGAGACAACAAGCAATGGCAAAAGAATACAAGAAAATCATATATATATATATATATATAATAAATATCAGTGGAAATACTCACGAGGGGACGATTACAGGCAGAAGAGGAAAGAGTGATGATGGCCGCTCAAGACCGAACAATCAGAACAAGTTGTGACAAAAATATAACATCAGGACAGAATGTTAGGAGTGTGCGACCAAGAAATTGAATCTGTTTTTCTTTTTTTCCCCCTTTTTTCCCCAAAAACCCATTCCTAGGGCCCAGTCTAGGAGGATGTCAGACTCTGCTAAATAGACACCTATATACTGAAAGGCATAATACCATCTGCAGACTGATCCATTTCAAATTGTGCCTAAAATATAACATCAGGACAGAAGCGGCCAACTACTGGAAACACAATCCCCCGGAAATAGAAGAAAACGAAGAGGTGCTGTTACTCTATGATTCCGTTATTCCAACGGATGTAGCAGTCGCCCATAATAGACCGGACATCATAGTCAAGGATAAGAGGGATCAGAAGTGTTATATAATAGAAGTGGGAGGCTCAAATGATAACGTGATGAAAGGGAAAACGAAGTTAAATTTCAAAGACTCTAACACGAAATAAGAAGAATGTGGAACACCAATGATATCGTGGTGATTCCCATAGTAGTTGGAACGATGGGTGTAATTAAGAAGAGTCTTGTAAAACATCTGGAGAATCTCCTAATATTTGTCAACACACTGGAACTGAGCTTAATGGTTGTAAGGAAGAGTATTGCAATTTTTGAGACGTGTTTGGATTTGGGTAAAAAAAAATTTTTTTTTTTTTTTGGAATGTCTTTATCGTCAAGGTTTGACCACGGACATTTAAGTTCACAGGAGATTTTATTCTCCTAATCAGCTTAGAAAAGGGAGTGATAAAAATAAATTAAAATAAAATTATTTTAAATGTTCTGAGTGGTGTCTGTGAGTTGTAATCAGAAAAGAGCTTATACCCAGAAGTGGCGCGCGCCTTATATTTTTTTGAAGTGCGCCTTGGCGCCTATGCGCCGGACCTTAGTGCTTCCTATTGCGCCTATATTTTTTGTCACATCAATGCGCCTAGCGCCTATGCGCCTTTGCGCCTGCGACTTTTCGCCGGCCGGTGGATGTTCGCTAAATTTTTTGCAAAAAGTAAACTTTAGTGGCCGATAATAAAAGGCATGCTTTTATACGGGAGGAAAAGACACATTTATTAATTTTGTAATTAAAACACCGTAAACTAAATTTTCTACACGTCCTCTTTCTCCCCTCGTCCTTATGCGGTCATGTTTTTTCCCCCAGTCATTCGGACATTCGCTACGCGAAGGTTGGAAAATTTTTTCAGAGACTAGTTTGCCCAATTTATTTGTAGTTAAAACTACTGGAACTTAGTTTATACGTAAAAGATACGAGCGCATATTAGATATACTACGATATATATTGATAATATATTATATATATATTATATATATATATACTATTTATATATATAGTGATATTTAATATATTGTTACATAACAATTAAATATTGTTTTATATTTGAATACTTGTCTAATAAACATAACGTTCTCCACGTATATATTACAATTACTATTGTTTCGTAAAATTTTGACACGTTCATTTCGTATA
>JABUQX010033491.1:0-31103 GCA_015478945.1 Trachelipus rathkii
TAGGAGAGATATTGTAAATGGGAGCTATTCGTTGAGAGCGCGCTATATTGGAGTCTTACATGATGTTGATGTTCTACCTGTGGTTATGGATGAATCACTAGTGGAGGACTATCGGTGCTGGCAATAAGAGGGTATGATGGTGTGATTCTAAGAAGTACAATGGGTTCAGATGGTACACATTCTTAGGGGTGTGTTAGGTTGAGTAGAATTGATAAAACTTGAAGAAAATGAACTTAGTGGTGTGATAGAAAAGGGTAAAATTGGAGAGAAAGGAAAAGAACACAACAATGAAAAAATCATTTTGAAAGGATGAGAATAGTCGTTATTGTACTCAGAGAGTTGGAAAAAAAGAAAATATTAGGTTGCTGTAAAAAAGTGTGATACACTACTTAAAGGAATGCCTGGAGGAGGGAAATGTGAGTTGGGCAGAGGCGAAAAGAAAGGTGTATAATAGGAGTGAATGGCGGAGTTGGTGAGGTGGTATGGTTGTGGCCGCATCTGGGTCAACGGATGAACCCTACATTAATGAGATGCCATAGTGAGTGTCCGTCGCGGTCCTGTAAACTCTAGGGTGGATTTTTCTGACTCGCGATGAGGTTCTCACATAAAAGGTAAAAGGGGCGTTTTCGACTTGCGTCCGATATTTGTTCAACAACTTTCTGTTTCCTGTGAGCTACTCACCTTACCGCCATTTTGGTGGGAGATAGAGGTGGGTGAAGTCAGAAGATGATGAAGATAGATATATAATATATAAGTTTATATATTATATATATATAAGTATAAGTATTTATATAATATATATATTTATATATATTAGTATATATAAAAGATTAGTATGTGTATATATAATAGAAAATAATTATAAATTGATTATGCATAATTTTCATAGAAGTATAACTTCTGTCGAAAATCCCACCAACTGCAATGATCTTCAGCTTTCCTCTAAGTATTCTTGGTTGTTTAATTTTTATTTAATTGCAAGAGACACAAAATATGCTTCTCCTTCAATACAAATCTAAAGAGGTTGGGTGGTTATCTGACACGCCTTTGCAATATTTTCTAAAGCCACTCCCCTTGCTTCTCCTTTGATAGGTTGTCGTTCTCTAACGGTATGGAGTATTCTCACTCACTCTGGGGAGTCGGGTTGTCCGCGATCTCGCACAGGACTGATCCTTGAGGAGGAGGTGTCCTAGGACTTTTCGTCTTATTCAACTTTTCTATCTCTCCCCTAATCTCTCTCTCTAGGTCTCTCTTTCTCCCGTTGAATGTTTGCGTCACTTCTCTTTATTCTATTGCTATTACAGAGGGTCACAGCTCTCTTCTGAATTCTTCAATCCGCATGCATCCTCCATGCAGAGGGTCTGGAGATAGACTCAACCAGAGGTTCCCAAACTTTTTTGTCTCATAGACCACTTGCCCATTTTTTTCGGTTTTGGGTAGACCCCTGCTTACCTGATATTGATTTTTTGGCAAAAACTTTAAAAAACACACATGTTGATTTAAAAAAAAAAAAAATTTATTTCATTGAAATTTGGAAATTAAAGAACGAACCGAAAATTACAATTTTAGATTGTTACAGTAAAATAGAGTAAGGCAAATAATAAATGCTTTAGTGGTGAAGGGATTGAACCCTGATGCTTTAATAATAAATTTTCAACATTTGGCATCATTAGTTTAAGTTTTAATCTCAAATCTCCTCGGTTAATTAAGTCCAGTGTGTGTGTGCGTTATTTTTTTTTTTTTTTTTGGCATCGGCAAATTTTTTTTCACTTGGTATAAGGATCTAAAAGCAATTAAAAACTTTCTCGCGTACTCCAGTAGACACGGGATAATTAACATGTATTGCTCTTTTTAAGCCAGAAATGTTCTGATATTCCATGGTTCTAAACTGGTAACCTAAAAGTTCTCGTTAGTGCTTATCCGATCATTCCTCTTTGTAATATGATTCCCTTCTTATATGTCACTATATGGATTGATAGCCACTGTGGTATCTCAAAAGAGATTCAATACACCACTTATATGTTTCCAAATATCTGAATAGAGGCTATTTGATATTTTTTATAAGCGTAGGTCTTCTAGTGATCTGTTCCATTAAAATAGACTAAGCAAATCAAATCATAATGCTTTTTAGTGGGAAGGATGAGACCTGATGCTCTGAATGTAAAGTTCAACATTTGATACATTTTAGTGTTATGTTTAATGCGTCTTATATTGTGCTCCTAGGTTAGTATGATGTCTTATTCTGTTTCTTTTTTTTTGCTAGGAGATTTGCATCCGCGCTGAACCCCTTTCCACTAGTATCAGAGGGAATGGAAAAGAGGCAATAAAAGAACTATTCTCGCGATACCCAGCCACTAATTCACGAAAGTAGTAAGAGCAATTTGAAATGTCTTTTGTGGGCAGGCAAATTGCGTGGGATGATTGGACGTGTTCTACACTTGTTTACCTAGAAGTTCTTCGGTTAGTGGCTTAATTCGGGATCATTGCCCTGAAATAGTGACAATCTCCGGGGTTTCTTCAGATAATAGACATAGAGCATGAGAGGCTGGGGTACACTCACTCGAGGAGGTTAACATATTCAATATCTTTCTCATGTTTCTCTAATAGTATTATTATATAACAACAGTGTATATTGTAGTGACGTGTTGTCTGGGAACAAATTGGAGAACTGAAATCGAGTATTAGATATTAACATTCTGCAGAACGGCTGGAAATGGATGGGGGACTCTTTGGGGTTGTTAATTCAAATTTAGGGACTGGGTCACCTTGGGTAAACTGGCAAGGTTAACTAATCTAGACATATAGTGAATACAAATCTGTTAACTAGGACAAGTCTGGTTCCCCGTGGATTAAAAGTTTTCTTTCAAAATTGGGGTATTTTAGCATCCAGGATAACTATAAAATAAGTCTCAAGAAGTGCACAAACAATCTTCTCGCAACATAAAAACTTTGTGACACCTGACTGTAGCGGAAGTGAGTAATTGCATGAAAGTTCTGCGTATTTCTTCCACACAACTTTCGCATATAAATCCTCTATGTATTCAACGCGTTGTTTCGGATCGGGTTTAACTGGCATGAAGATTGACTAATTAAGAGAGTTCATGCATCTAAATGTCAAGAGCTTTTTAGCATTAAGATGTGTCGATGGATGACGCAGTGATTGCTAACACCCCGGGTACATTGTTTGTGTAAAATAGCGTTATAGAATCCACAATAGCGCGCAAACTATGGCAGGTGCTCCACTGTAGTTAGCGGATATTTATAGTTGTTGATGGTGGATTGTTTTTTCTATGAAGTAACCCTTCAAAACATCAAATATTGATTCGTCGCTTTAGTGGTCGGTTGTCAAGAGTTTCGCAGAAGAGCAGTTCTTCATAGATTTCTTGAGTCCATTATGAATACGAACATTTGCATGAATAAATGCTTCAATTAACCAGGTAAACGTTGACCTCGTCCAGCTGGTTTTATAGAGAAAATGGGTCGTTTGCAAAGTCATGTACAGCATGAAGCTCTCAATATCATAACTCATTTCACATCAAGTACGTCTTTTCATACTGTGTGTTGCTTAAAGAGAATTCTTTTATAATGGTTATTCAGCATGCATGGTTTCGAGTGAAATAGGTTCTTTTAATAAACTCTTCAATTGCTGGCAAAGTTAACTTTCTCCGATAGTAAATGTTGGTTTTCCCAGATTTGCTTAGAGTTAGTGGATATTGTAGAGACGGCCCGGCGAAACCATCATCGTGCTCTTTGTGACGTCGAAGCACCTGTATGGCCATTGTGGTCTCAACTGAATAAAAGCTGGAAAAGTTGAATGTTTTTCAAATCTTTCGCTTTTTACTGGAGGGTGGTAACCATCTTCTCAGATGATCCTCCAGTTTAGATTGTTTCATAGCGTCATTGCTTTAAAACTTTGTTGTAATAAAGGACACAGGGAATTGCACGCTGTCTTCGCGAAGTCAATTCTACTGCGCGTAATGTGTGTGACATGATGATACTTGTATCATCATGTACAAGTTTTTACAAGTTCAAAATGTATTGCGACCACAAAGAGCGAATGGCTAAACAACTTACACAATTTATAAAATATACTAATTTACAATGTTAATTCAAAATTATAACGCCTAAATGTGATCCACTATCGTTGACCTCATGTTACTCTGCATGGGACCCCCAATATTTTTAAGACTTTCATATGGACCCTTCTTGCAGTTCGTTGTAGACCCCTGGGGGTCTACTATAGACCACTTTTGTGGAATCATAGTTTCTATGTACAGTCCTCATCAGTAGCTGAGGGGGCAAGTGTCAGCAGATGAATTCCAGCAGATTTGACTGGATTCCAGGAGCCTGGAATGCTGGAATGCAGAGAAAATGATTTTTGTTATTTTTTCAGGAATTCCTGGTATGTTTTTTTAACCGTGAGATTTTATTGCACGGACAAGCCGGGCCGATGCTTGAGCGGAGCCTGAGCCGGAGGCCCTTCGATGACTGGCGTTGTTTGTAGACCTGCTGGTTGTTCGATGATTTTCAAGCGGTTTTTTAAGACGCTTGAGATCTGTCAAATTTTGGTTTTCGGCGAGGTCGTGATGCGTTCTTTCGTGAGTTTTCTGAAGCCGTGTCAAATCCAATCATTAGCCGAGCATGAACTTGGAAATTCGTAGCGTCGTCCGGATTTTGACGTTTGAGGCTGGTCTATCTGATGGGTTTTTTGGGTCGGGGAAGCCCGTTGTTGAGGTACGTGAGGCGTTTGGAAAGTGAATTCTAAGTTAAATGCGCGACATGCGTTGATTTTCGTAAGGTCGGTCCAGAGTTTAGATGCTTGAGCGTGTCCATCCTAAGGCGTTTTTTTGGTCAGTGCAAGCCGTTTATTGGAGGTAATGTGAGGCGTTTGGGAACGGAATGTCAAGTCAAATGCCGACAATGACTTGGTTGGAAATTGTCTGTAAGGTCGTCAGATTTGACGCTTAGAGGTTCCATGCTATGGGTTTTTTGGGTCCAGGGAAGCCGTTTATTGAGGTATGTGAAAGGCGTTTGAATCAAAGGAAATCAAGTCCATATGCGACATGATTTGATTCGGAATTGTCGTAAGTCGTTAGATTTAGAACTTGCGGGAGTTCCGATCTAATGGTTTTTAGGGTCAGGGAATCCGTTTATGGGTACGTTATGCGTTTGGAGCAGGAAATTTAAGTTAAATGCCGACATGACTTGGTAAGATTCGTCAGGTCGTCAGATTTTTGACGTTTGAGGTGTTTATGTTATGGTTCTGAAAGTCAGTGGAATCGAATATCGAGATCGTGAGGTCTATTGATATGCATGGGAGATCCAGTGTCAAAAGCCCGACAGTCTCTCTTGACTTTTCTGAAAAATTACTCAGTTGTTGACACGTTTTGAATGGTCAAATTAAGGGTTTCGCTGAATGGGTGGTGAGACCTAACTTTTTGAGGTCAGTGGTCTTTGCCAATGGGATTGGTGAAGGTTAAGGAAGGTGCTTAAAGGAAGAGAGTCTTATTAACCCTCGACTTGATTTCTTCACCAAACTCAATTTAGTTGAGTGAGCGTCTATGGTGCGTGTTGACTATTTGTTCTTCAAACTACGGCTCCATCATATGAGGAACGTGGGGTTGACCCGGTGAACCGTGTGTGGTCATACTGGTAGACGAGGTTACGTGACCTCGTGTGTCGCACCTCCATGAGGGTGATGCCTCCCTCCTATAAAAATCGAATCGTTCGTAAGAAGGTGAAATTTGGGAAAGTGATTCAGGAGTCGGGTCTTTCTGGAAAGAAATCGGGGTTTTGGGGAATCAGAGGAATCTGACAACAGACATCCGGTGCGAGGATGCCGGCGTCTTGTGGTGCCTATTAGTAAACATTCGTTTTAATAATACAATATTATTGACTATTCACATACTGAATTCCTGGTTCTAATCCAGTGTACATGAGTCGTCAGATTGGCGGAATGGCATATCTGTGGCTAAGAATTAACCGCCGTGCTTTTCGTAAGCGTGTATCATTGATCTGTGACTGGACATTTAATATTGTTACAAAATCTCATTTTCCTTTTATGAAATGCTAACTATTAAATTGGTTTTTTTGCCTTAAACTGAAACCTGCAGTATTATTTGATGGTGGCTATTTTTTTTAGTGTGTGTTGTTGGTATGTTTATCGATTTATATCTGATTATAGGTTTATTTATAGTTTTTTGAATAGATATTTTATTTTTATTTTTGTTATTTTTTGTGTTGGTATTTTTTGTTGTTTAGTTTTAAATTTTTTATTTTTCAGATTATTATTTATATTAGAGCATCTTTTACTTTTTTGTTAATTTTTTTTTTTGTTTTTTTTTTTAATGGAGGATGTTCGTAAAATTTTTTTTCTTTTACATATTTTTATTTGTTTTATTTATGTTTGTTTTCATTTGCGTTTGTAAACATTTTGTTTTTACTTTAAAAAAATTTTATTCTTTTGCTTGTTTATAACGTAAAAAATTTCATTTTTTACCATAGCTCTTAAAGCAGGAAATCAGTAAAACAGTAAATCAACCCACAGTCCATCCATACTCACATACCCATCCATGATCTATTGGTCTATTGCATGGCTATTGATCTATTGGTCTAGTGATTCAGTTGGATTTACAGTTTAAAATAATGAAAAGCTAATTTTTATTTTGTTATGTTTCCTTATTCTTATCGTTTTTACTGAAAAATTTATTCCTTTTAATGTGTTATAACTTTAAAAATTTTGCATTTTTACAATTACCTTTAAGCAGTAAATCAGTAAATCAACCTAAAACACCTCGACCATACCACAAACAGCATGTCTATTTGATCTCATGTGATGGCTATGATTCTATTGGATTGCTATTGTATTCAAGTCATATTTGTATAGAATTAACAACAAAAACTTTATTATCTTTGTTGTATTGGTTTTCTTTTAACATGTTGTTTTTACCATAAAAAAAAATTGTATTCTTCACTTTTTTATTAACTTAAAAAATTTGTATATCTTACATACCTTAAAGCAGTAGAATCTAGTAAATCAGTAATCAAAGAACTACCGCTCCATTCCGCGACATACCCTTTCCATGATTATTGATCATTGATCTATTCGATGCCTATTTGATGCTATTGATTCAAGTCATTTTTGTATAACATAACAATCAAAAAACTTTTATCTTAATTTTTGTTTTGTTTCTTTAAATTACTTTGTTTTTACTAAAAAATTTTATCTCTTTTATTGTTTATAACTTAGAATTTTTTTTGCATATTTACATACCTTATAAGCAGTGAAAATCGGTAAATCTAAGTAAATCAAACTAGCCCTCACATTACCCTCTAGGATGACCCTTCATGATCTATTGATCTACTTGATCTATTGATTCAAGTGATCTAGTTGACTATTTGATCTATTGATTCAAGTGCTGGGATAGTAAATACAATAGCACAGCAAACTTTTATTTTATTTAATTTTTGTTTTTGGTGTTCTTTAGACTTTTCGTTTTTACTAAAAAGTTTATTCCTTAGTTTCAAAGACTTAAAAATTTGCATTTTACGATAACTAAAAGTAGTAATAGTTCAGTAAATCAAGGTAATGTCAATAACTCTGTAGTTCCAGCTATTTCCTCCTTATCCGCTTCCATGAATCTAATTGATCTACGTACACACACCAGTATTGTTTGGTATAACATAACTAACAAAACTTTATTTATTGTTATTTGGTGTTTCATTTAAATCTTTTCGTTTTTACTAAAAGAATTTATTCTTTTTATGATTTTATAAACTTAAAAAAATTTTGCATTTTACATATCTCTTAAAGCAATGAAATCGTGATAAAAACTAGTAAATTTCAAGACTAACCTCCATACCCGCACATCACTCATCCATGATCTATTGTCTATTGATCTATTGATCTAGTGATCTTTTGATCTATTGTGATTCAAGTCTTATTTTGTATAACAACACAAATAACTTTTTATTTATTTTTGTTTGTTTTAAAATAATTTTTGGTTTTTACTAAAAAATTTATTCTTTTTAATGTTTATAACTTAAAAATTTGCATTTTTTACAGTACCTTAAACGCATTAAATTCAGTAAATTCATTAACTTCAAAACTGACCAGTACCATCCTCTCTACCTTTCCATGATCGTAATTGATTCTATTGACTCAAATTCCATATTTTGTATAAAATAACACCAAAAACTTTTATTTATTTATTTTGGTTTTCCTTAAACTTTTCGTTTTTACAAAAAATTTATTCTTTTTATGTTAATTAACTAAAAAATTTGCTATTTACATACCTTAAAGCAATAAATCAGTAATAGACAGTAAATCAAACAACCTCCATACGTCACATACCATCCATGTCTATTGGATCTATTGATCTATTGATAGCTATCGAGCTATTGATTCAAGTCATTATTTTTTATTAATAACCACAAAATTTTAATTTATTTGTTTTGTTTCTTTATACTTTTCGTTTTTTAGTCTAAAAATTTATTCCTTTTATGTTTATACCTTAAAAATTTTGCATTTTTACATACCTTAAAAGCAGTAATATCAGTACATCATCTATTTATAAAGCAAATTTATGATACTCGCATCCATGACATTGATCTTATTGATGCTATTGATCTATTTGATCTATTGATTCAAGTCATATTTTTGTAAAATAATAACACAAGAAACTTTTATTTATTTTTTGTTTTGTTTCTTTAAATATTTGTTTTTACTAAAAAATTTACTCTTTTTATGTTTATAACTAAAAAATGTTACATTTTTAAATACCTTGAAAGCAGCTAAATCAGTAAACTCAATAAATCAACGACTTACCCTCCATACCCACAGTACCATCCATGATGCTATTGATCTATTTGATCTAATGAATCTATTGATCTATTGATTCAATGTTTTATTTTTTTGTTATGAACATAACACCAAAAACTTTTATTTATTTTGGTTTTGTTTCTTTAAACTTTAGTTTTTACTAAAAAATTTATTCCTTTTATGTTTATAACTTAAACAAAAATTCTGGCATATTTATCATACTTAAAGCAGTCAATCAGCTAATCAGTAACATCAAACTGCCTCTCCATACCCTCATACCTTGCCATGATCTATTGATCTAATGATCTATGGATCTATTGATCCATTTTTTTGTATAACATAACACAAACGTTTTATTTATTTTTGTTTGTTTCTTTCAAACATGTTTGTTTTTACTAATAAATTTATTCTTCTTATGTTTTAACTTAAAAAATTTACATATTTACATACGCTTAGAAGGGCAGTCAACCTCAGTAAATCAGGTAAATCAAACTGCCCTCCATAACCCTTTGGTGATCTATTGATGATCTTATTGATGCTAATGATCTATATCTCTATTGATTCAAGTCATTAATTTTGTATACCATAACACACTTATTTTATTTATTTGTTTTGTTTCTTTAAAAGCATTTTTGTTTTTACTAAAAAATTGTTTTCTTTAATTCGACTAGCAAAAACTTTACATTTTTCACATACCTTAAACAGTAAATCAGTCTAAATCATAAATCAAACTGCCTCGCCATATCCTCCGTGACCCCTTCCATGATCTATTGATTCTAATCATATTTTGATCTATTGATTCAAGTCTTATTTTGTATAACATATACTAAAAAACTTTTAATTTTATTATTGTTTTGTTAATTTAAACTTTTCGTTTTTTTTACTCATAAATTTTTATTTATTTTGTTTAATTTGCTTAAATATTTTTTTTTTAACTTACTAAAAAATTTATTCTTTTTATGTTTATTTAACTTAAAAATTTACATTTTTACATAGCCTTAAAATAGTAAAAGTTCATAAAATCATGCTAATCAAACCGCCTCCATACCTCTTCATACCCATACCATGGATTCTATTGAAATACTAGTTGATCTATTGATCTATTGTATCATGTTACATCTATATTGATTCAAGTCATATTCTTGTATAACATCACACAAAGCTTTTATTTATTTTTTGTTTTTGTTTCGTTAAACTTTTCGTTTTTAACTAAGAAATTTATTCCTGTTTATGTTTATAAACTTAAAAAATAAATTTGCCAATATTTACATACCTGTAAAACAGGTATAATACAGTAAATCCAGTAAACGTCCAACACTGCCCTTCATACCTCATAACTTCTGTGGTCTATTGATTCTCATTGACTCTTATTGTCTAATGATTCAAGTCATATTTAGTATATCATAATAACACAAAAACCTTATTTATTTTTGTTTTGGTTCCTTAAACATCTTTGTTTTTACTTAAAAATTTGATTCTTTTTCATGTTTAAACTTTTTAAAAAGATTTGCATATTTAAATACACTATAGCAGTAAATCAGTAAAAGCAGTAAAGCGTAAATCAGTAAAATGCAGTAAAAAGCAGTAAATCAGTAATCAGTAAATCAAGTAATCAAGTTAAAGTCAGCTAAATGCAAACTGTCCTCCACCCTCATACCCTTATTGTGAGTTAGTTGATCTATTGAGTCTATTGATCTATTGATCTAAATCATATATTAGTTCAAGTCATATTTTGTATAACAATAATCACAAATCTTGTAGCATTTTTTTTTGTTTTTTAAACATTTTTGTTTTTTTTAAACATTATTTTGTTTTTTTTAACATGTTTTAAATGTTGTGTTTCCTTAAACATTATTCTTTTATGTTTATAACTTTAAAAATTGCATTTTACAATACCATAAAGCAGTCAATCAGTAAATCAGTGAATCAACCAGCCCTCCTATACCCTCATACACTTCTGTGATCTATTGATCTAGGTCATATTTTGTGATCTATTGATCTAATTGATTCAAGTCATATTTTTGTATACCATAACATAAAACAACTTTTTACTTAGTTCTGTTTTGTATTCTTTTTTGATTTCAAATAAAAAATTTATTCTTTTTTTCTATGTTTATATACTTAAAAAATTTATTTTTTCACACCCCTAATAAGCAGTAAATCAGTAAATCAGCTATAATATCATAACTGCCCTCATGAGCCCTCATTAGCCGCTTGCTGTGATCTTTGCTATCGACTACTGATCATTATCATTGATTCTCATGTTTGATCTCAAGTCATTTTGTATAAACATAAAAACAAAAGCCTTTATTTATTTTGTTTTGATTTTTTTAAACTTTTTCGTTTTTTACTAAAAATATTATTATTTTGCTTATTATGTTTTAAAATATTTTGTTTTAATTAAAAATTTCTTTCTTTTTATGTTTAATCAATTTAAAAAAATTACATTTTACATACCTTAAAACATAAATCGAGTAAAACAGTAAATCAAAACTGTATAGCCTGACCTCTGCCCCTATCCATTGATCTATTGATCCAATTGATCTATTGATCTATGATTCAAGTAATATTATTGAATGCACATGACCTATCCATCAAATTTTATGACATTGTTGTTGTTATTGTTGTGGTTGATGCATCGTGTTTGGTGTCTTTATATAGGCTTGTTGCTGTTACAATATGATCATACGTTCAAGTTAAATGAAAATATACAACACTTTGCACCAAAACATATATCTAAAATATTAATGTTGAATTTTGAACATTATCATTGTTAATATTGAAAACTAAAACAAAAATACATATCATCCTAGCCCAACTGACATTACAGCATTCGTTAACAAGGTTACTAAAATTAAAAGTTTCAAACTTGAATTTATTGTAAGTTGGCTCTAATCTTAGCGATACACACAACGCTCAAAATATGTATTATTAATTATTATTTATATTATTATTATTATTATATTTTATTATATTATTATATTATAATTTTATCATTCTGATTTATCCTTCCTCAAATTATTATGATTATTATATTTATCAACCATATATGTATATGAACATAACAAAACTAAACAACCATACACACACACACACTACACACACGAACACACACACATACACTACACACATACACATACACATCAATAAATATAGACATTCTTAATGCACCTACCCATACAAATCAATCCGTTATGGCTGTTATGCTAATAAAGTGTCCTATATTTATTGTGTGTATGTGTGTGTGTGTGTTGTATCGTTTTTTGTGATGTTTGTAGGTGCTGATATCGATATTTTAGTTGATATAATAATATATAATTAATCAATAATAATATAATAATAATAATAATAATAAATAATAATAATTATTAATAATAAATAATAATATAATAAATATATAATAATAATATATATTTGAGCGTTTGTGTGTATAGTAAAAATGAGATTGCTATGCCTTCTTCTGCTGGTAAGTTGAAACTTTTAATTTAGTTACCTTGTTAACGAATGCTCGTATGTCAGTTGGCTAGGATATATGTAGTTTTTGTGTAGTTTTCAATTATTACAATTGGATATGTAAATTACATTAAATATTTTAGAGATATGTTTGAGAAAAGTGTGTATATTTTCATTTAACTTGCACGTTTGATAGCCATTTAACAGCAACAGCAACAACAACAACTAACAACAACAACCAACAACAACAACAACAACAACAACAGCTCACAGCAAAGAATTTATTTTGTTATGTTATTGCTATACAAAAAAGATATCTCTGAATCAATAGATTTCAATAGATCATTAGATCATAGATAGTCAGGAGGGATGAGGGTATGCTGGATACGGTTTGATTTACTGTTTTATGATTTGTAAAACATAAGGTCATGTAAAGCATGTAAATTTTTTTTAAAGTTATAAACATAAAAGAAAGAAATTTTATAAAAACAAAATTATTTAAACATATAAGCAAAAATAAATAAATTTTTTAGTAAAACGAAAAGTTTAAAGATAATCTCAAAACAAAATATCAAATAAAAGTTTTTTGTGTTATGTTATACTAAAATATGAACTTGAATCATAGATTCAATAAGAGTCAATAGATCGAATTAGATTCAACAGTGAAGGGGTATGAGGTTATGGAGGGCAGTTTGATTTACATGATTTACTGATTACGTCTTTAAGGTATGTAAAATATGCAAATTTTTTTTTAAGTTATTAAAACATAAAAAGAAATAAATCTTTAGTAAAAAACGAAAAGTTTAAAGAAACAAAACAAAAATAAATATAAGTTTTGTGTTATGTTGATACAAAAAGGATCACTAGGTCAAATAGATCAATAGATCAATTAGATCCACAGAAAGGATATCTGAGGTATGGATGGATTGCTTTACTGTTTAACTGATTTACTGCCTTAAGGGGTATGTAAAACATGCAAATTTTTAAAGCTTATAAAAACAAAAAGAATAAATTTTTTATAAAACTAAAAAATTTAAATGATAATTATACAATAATAAATTTTTTAGTAAATAACAAAAATGTTTAATAGAAACAAAACAAAATAAATAAGAAGTTTTTGTGTTATGCATCAAAATAATGACGTGAATCAAATAGATCAATGTCAATAGATCAATACGATCAATAGATCAAGTAGATCACAAAATGGGTATTGAGGTACTAGAGGACAGTTTTGATTTACTGATTTTACTGATTTATTGAATTTTACTGATTTACTGATTAACTGCTTTACTGATTTAGGGTATTTACTTCTTTACTGATTTACTGATTTACTGCTATAGTGTATGTAAATATCCAAAAATTTGTTTTTTATGTTATATTTACATAAAAAGATTAAATTTTTAGTAAAAACAAAATGTTTAAGAGAGTGTGGTATGACAGGTAAATAATACGTTGTTATACTTAAATATGACTTGAATTCATTAGATCAATAAATCCAATAGATCAAAGTCGGCAAATGCTAACTTTAGATGGGGAAACGGGCAGTGTTGATTTACTGATTTACTGATTTACTGTTTTAAGGTATGTAAATATTGCAAAATTTTTTTTAAAGTTAATAAACATAAGAGGAATACAATTTTTTAGTGAAAAACGAAAAGTTTTTGAACAAAACAAAATAGAATAAAAGCTTTGTGTTAATGTTTAAAATGGACTTGATCATATGAGATCTATAGAATCAATATATTTCAATAGATAATAGATGATGGATGGGTGTGAGGGTATGAGGGCATTTGATTAACTGATTTACTAATTTTTTTAAAGGTATATTAAAAATGTAAATTTTTTAAGTATAAACAAAGAAGAAGATAAATTTTTTATAAAAATTCATGAATATTTCAAATTAACAAAATAGAATAAAATTTTATAGTAATAAAAACGAAAAGTTAAAGAAACACTAACAATATATATAAAAGTTTGAGTTGTTTATACTTGAAATATGTACTTGAATCAATAGATCATGAGTGGGGTGGGGAGAGTAGATCATGGAAGGGGTAGCGAGGTAACTGGAGGGCAGTTTGATTAGTTGATTGCTGATTACTGCTTAGAGTATGTAAAAATGTAAATTGTTTAAGTTATAAACATAAAAAACATAAATTTTTTTAGTAAAAACAAAATTGTTTAAAGAAACAAAAACAAAATAAATAAAAGTTTTTGTGTTATGTTATACAAAATATGACTTGAATCAATAGATCAATAGATCAATAGATCAATAGATCATTGAAGGGTAGGGGAGTAATGAGGCAGTTTGATTTACTATTTTACTGATTTACTTGCTTTAGGGTATGTAAATATGTAAATTTTTAAAGTTACTAAACATAAAAAGAATAAATGTTTAGTAAAGAACAAAAATGTTAAAGAAACAAAACAAAAATAAAGTTAAAAGTTTTTTGTGTTATGTGTATACAAAATATGACTTGAATCAATAGATCAAAGATCAATAGATCACTTGAGTCAATAGATCATGGAAGGGTATGGAGGGTATGGAGGGCAGTTTTTGATTTACTGATTTACTGATTTACTGCTTTAGGGTATGTAAAATAGCAAATTTTTTTAAGTTATAAACATAAAAGGAATGTAAATTTTTTAGTAGAAAACGAAAAAAGTTTTAAAGAAACGAAAACAAAATATATAATATAAAGTTTTTGTGTATGTTGATAAAAAATATGACTTTGAATCAATAGATCATAGATCAGAGTAGATCAATAGAATCATAGATCATGGATGGTATGCTGGGTATGGAGGTAGTTTGATTTAGTTGATTTACCTGATTTACTGCTTTAAAGGTATGTAAAAATGTCAATTTTTTAAGTTATAAAAACATAAAAAGAGTAAATTTTTTAGTAAATAACAAAATATTTAAAGAAAAAAAAAAATAATAAAAAGTTTTTGGTTTATGTTATACAAAATTGACTTGATCATAGATCAATAGATGTCATAGCATCATGGATGTATGGTTGTGTAATGGAAGGGTATTTGATGTTACTGATTACTGATTTACTGCTTTTAAGGTATGTATAAAAAGAATGCAAAATTTTTAAGTTAGTAAACATAAAAGAATAATTTTTAGTAAAAACAAAATAAAATCAAAGAAACAAAACAAAATAAATAAAAGTTTTTGTGTTATGTTATAACCAAATAATTGACTTGAATCGTGCCTCGAAAGCTCACCTGTGATCAGGTAGAGAAAGTACAGTCATGGATGGTATAGTGGGTATTGGAGGTTAGTTTGATTTACTGTTTTCTGATTTATTGCTTTAGAGGTGAATGTAAATCTAGCTGCACAATTTTTTAAGTTATCAACATAAAAAGGAATAAAATGTTTTTAGTAAAAACGAAAGTTTAAAGAAAACCAAAAACGTAACAAATAGTCATAAAAGTTTTTGTAGTTTATGTAGCAATACAATACAATATTGTATTTTGAGTCACATAGATCAATAAGGATCATCGGAAGGGTAGGAGGATCGGCTGGGATACAGCTGACTGGCTGAGATTACATCAATAACCTGATCCTCAATGCAAGAAACAACAATGCTTTAAAGAAAAGCATGTGTCATTAGCCGTGAAAGTTTACGGCACTGGTATACCAAAATATGACGTGAATCAATAGTTCAATAGATCAGAGATGTGACTGGACTCAATAGATCAATAGATCACAAAAGGTATGAGGGTTTGGAGGACAGTTTGATTTACTGATTTCTGATGTACTGATTTACTTGACTTAGCTTGATTAGCTGCTACTGATAACTGATTTACTGGCTTTATCTGATTTACTGCTTTACTGCTATATGTTAGTAATATCCCTATCCTTTCTATTTATAAACACATAAAAAGGAATAAATTTTTTTAGTAAAAACAAAAATGTAAATGAAACAAAACAAGTGAAGATAAATCCAAAATGATAATCTAAATATGACTTGAATCATTAGATAGATAGATCAATAGATCAATAGACCACAGAAGGTTATGAGGTGAGGAGGGCAGTTTGTATTACTGATTTACTGATTTAGCTGTTTAAGGTATGTAAATATGCAAAATTTTTTTAAAGTTATAAACATAAGAGGATAAATTTTTTTAGTGAAAAAACGATAAGTTTATATAAAGAACAAAACGAAAAATAAAATCAAAAGCTTGTGTTATGTTGATACAAGAATATGACTTAAATGCAATAGATCTTATAGATCAATAGTTATCAATTCAATAGATCAATGGATGGGTATTAGGGGGGAGGGCTGTTTAATTTGCTGATTTACCTGCATTTCTGTTTAGAGGTATATAAAATGTAAATTTTAAGTTTATAGAGGTAAGAAGAATAAATTTGTTTTAGGTAGCAAAACAAAATATTTAAAGCAAATTGCGCAATATCTTTAAAGCTTTTGCTTCTATGGGGCAGCTTCCAGACAGCAAAATCAATAAATAATACAGAATTTTGTCTATTCGTTTAACAAAATGCGAATTTAATAATATAGACTCAATAGATCAATAGACCAATAGATCAAGGATAGGTAGGAGGGTGGGGAGGGCAAGTTGATTTATTGAATTTTGCTGATTTACTTGCTATACAGGTATGTAAACTTTAAATTTTTTTAAGTTATATAACTAAAAAGAAATGTTTTTTTAGTGATATTTAAAGTTTAAACAAAAGAAACATAAACAATAATAAATTAAAAGTTTTGTGTTATGTTCATACAAAATGAATGAATCTTGAATCAATGATCATAGAGATCATTAAGAAATCAATAGATCCATGAAGGTAGAGGGTATAGTGAGGGCCAGTTTGATTATACTATGATCTATCACAGGTTTACAACTTTAATGTTTGTGACATTGAATCTTTTATAGTTATAAACATAAAAAGATGATAAATTTTAGTAAGAACAGAAATGTTTAAAGAAACAAAATCAAAAATGAAATAAACAGTTTTGTGCTATGATATATGAAGATAACTTAAATCATTGATAAATAGATCAAGATCAAATAGATCAAATGATGATCTATGGGAAGGTAATAGGTCATGGAGGTGCGTTTGATTTAGCCTGATTTACTGATTATTGCTGTAACGTATGGTAAATATGCAAACATTTTTTTAAAGTTATAAACATAAAAGTGAATAAATTATTAGTAAAAAACTGAAAAGTTTGAAAGAAACAAACAAAAATAAATAAAAAGTTTTGTGTTATGTTATAGACGAAATATGTACTTGAATCAATAACAATTAAGTCCAATAGACAAATAGATCAATGCATCATGGAAGGGTTGGGTGGGTATGGGAGGGTAGTTTGATTAGTTGATTTACTGATTTACTGGCTTTAGGTATGTAAGAATGTAAATTTTTTAAGTTATAATCAATAAAAAGAGTATAATTTTTAGTAAAAAACAAAATATTTATAATAAACAGAAAAAAATAGCAATAAAAGTTTTTGTGTTAATTTATACAAAATATGACTTGAATCATAGATCAATAGATCAAATAGATCATGGATGGGTTGTGTGTATGGAGGGTAGTTTGATTTACTGATTTTCTGATTTACTATTTTAGGGTATGTAAAACTCAATTTTTTTTAAGCTATAACATAAAAGGAATAAATTTTAGTAAAAAACAAAGTATTTGAAGAAACAAAACAAAAATAAATAAAAGTTTTGGTTTAATTTCATATAGCAAATATGACTTTGAATCATAGCCGATAGATCAAATATTTCAATAGGAATCAATAACATGGATGGGTATGTGGGTAGGAGTTAGTTGATTTATACTGTCTTTATTCTGGATTTATTGCTTTATCGTATGTAAATGCAATTTTTTAGTTATACATAAAAGAATAAATTTTAGTAAAAACGAAAAAGTTTTTAAAAGAAAACCAAAATAAAATAAATAAAAGTTTTTGGTATGTTAATATCAAAAATGGATTCGAGTCAATAGATCAATAGCATGGAAGGGTAGTGAGGATGGCTGGATACCAGTTTGAATTACTGATTAAAACGATTTAATGCTTTAAGGTTTGTAAAAAAAAATGCAATTTTTAAAGTAAACTCTAAAAGAATAACTTTTTAGTAAAAACAAAATTATTTAAAGAGACAAACAAAAATAAATAAAAGTTTTTGTGTTGTTTCACAAAATAACTTGAATCAATAGATCAAGTAGATCAATAGATCATAGATCAATAGATTCAATAGATCACGGGATGGGTATGTGGGTATGGAAGGTAGTTTGATTACTGATTTAACGATTTACTGCTTTAAGGTAGGTAAAAAATATGCAAAATTTTTAAGTTATAAAATAAAAGGAAAAATTTTTTAGTAAAAAACGAAAAGTATATAGAAACAAAACAAAAATCAATAATAAGTTTTTGTGTTATGTTCATACAAAATATGACTTGAATCACTTGAATCGAAGATCAATAGATCAATAGACAACAATGGATCATGGATGGGTATGTGGTATGGAGGGTAGTTTTTTTACTGTTTATCTGATTTATTGCTTTAAGGTATGTCAAAAATGCAAATTTTTTAATTATAAACAATAAAGACTAAATGTTTAGTAAAAAAATCGAAAAGCTTAAAGAAAACCTTAAATACATAATAAATAAAAGTTTTTGTGTTTATTTATATCAAAATATTGGATTGTGTCAGTAGAGTCAAGTGAGATTATGGAAGGTGTACGAGCTGCGGATTACAGTTTGAATTACTGATTTACTTGATTTAACTGTATTAAGTGTATGTAAAAATGTCAAATTTTTAAGTTAACATAAAAGGACTAAATTTTTTAGTAAAAACGAAAATTAAAGAAACAAAACAAAAAATAAATAACCAAGCAATTTTAGAACAGAAAGCTTTCCTTAGAACCAGCAATCAGTAATCAAGCTTAGACAATAGATCACATAAGAATTTCAAAATGGAAGGGTCATAGGTATGGAGGGTAGTTTTAATTTACTGATTTAACCTGATTTACTGCTTTAAGGTATTTTATTTTTAAGTTTTTTTTAAGTATAAACATGTAAAAAGAGTAAATTTTTTAGTAAAACAAATATTTAAAAAAGAAACAAAATCAAAAAATAAATAAAAGGTTTTTGTGTATGTTACAAATAAATGAACACTTGAAATATTCAATTAGATCAAATAGATCAATAGAGTTAAACCAGTAGATGATTGAAAGGGTAAGTGAATATGATGGTAGTTGAGTTACTGATTTACTGATTTACATGCTTTAAGTTATGTAGATACTACAATTGTTTTAAGTTATAGAACCATAAAAAGAATAAATTTTTTTTGGTAAAAACAACATGTTTAAAATAAACAATACAAAAATAAAATAAATGTTTTGTGTTATGTTATATCAGATAATATGTACTTGAATCAATTAGTCAATAGATCCAATTAGATCGAAGTAGAATCAAAGTAGATGTCATGGATGGTTATGTGGTAGCGGTCGTTTTGCATTTAGTGATCTTCCTGATTACTTGCTTGAAAGGTATGTAAATTAATGCAAAATTTCTTAGAGTTTATATTAACATAAAAGGAATAGATTTTTTAGTAAAAACGAAAAGTATAAAGAAACAAACAAAATAAATAAAAGTTTTGTGTTATGTTATAAAAATTATTGGTGATCTAATTAGACTTACGAAATTGGAGTCAGCCAATCGATTCAATAGATGCAATAGACTCAACTAGATCATGGATGGTAACGTACATAGAGGCTGGTGCTAGTATAACAATTTATGAACTTTAGCCTTGTACGAGGTGTTTTAATAACCCAAAGATGAGTCCCAGAAAGAAAAGGATAAATTTTTCAGTAAAAAACATAAAGGGTTTGAAAGACGAAACAGCAAGAAGGAAGAAAACAAATAAGGATCTGTAAATAAAAAAAAAAAAAAAAAAAAAAAATAAAAAAAAAAAAAAAAAAAAATAAAACATTAAAACTTAAAAACTAAAAAATGTTAAAATAAAAATAGTTAGACAAAAAATTAAAAAAAAAACAAAAAAAAAAAATTATCAAATATAAAAAATAATTTACATATAATGTTTCTAGGTAAAATAAAAACATAAAAATAGCAATCAATAGTATGCATGTTTCAGTTTTAAGGAAAAATACAAATGAAAATGACCCATACAAAGAAATCTGAAATGAGATTTGAAATATAAACTGTCCAGTCTTGAACATTTTAGAAAGACGGGGGTTACTCTTTGCAAGGATGCATGTGCAATTGACGATGATGTTTACATGATAGAATAGGACAAGGGTATGTGAAATAGTAAAATTGTATTTATTAAAACGAATGGTTTACTAACCTAGGCACCAACCGCTCCAGCACTCAGGTGTCGTTGTCAATTTCCTCTGATTCAAACCGCCGATTCTTTCCAAAGAACCCGACTTCTGAATCTATTTCTCCAAATTTCAACCGTTCTACGACATTCGATTTTTTATGGGGAGGCGCACCCTCTGGGGTGAGCACGGGTACGTAACACCTCGTCTACAATGAGTGTACGTCAACCTTTATATGGGGAGCCTAGTTTGAAGAAGACATGTCAACCTAGAACTCATCTAAAAATTGAGTGGTTGAAGAAAAAGTGTGGGTTAGTAACGACTTATTCTGAGCCCTTCTTAACCTCAAATATTGGCCAACCTGACCTCAAAATTGGTCTCGCCACCCTTAGAACCCTTAATTTGATCTATTCAACAGTGTAAAACTTAAGTAATTTCATGAGACAAGTCAAGGCATGTCGGCCTTTGGACCTGGTTCCCGCTTCAATAGAACTCAACTGATTTCATATTCGACTTCCCTGACTTAAGAAACCCATAACTTAACACCTCAAACGTCAAAATCTGACACCTTGACGAAATTCAAGCTCATGTCGGCATTTAACTTAATTTCCTGCTCCAAACGCATAACGTACCTCAAAAACCGGTTTCCTGACGCCTAAGACCCATAGATAGTCGACCCCTAAGTGTCTAAATCTGAACGACCTACGGAGTTTCCTCAAATCATGTTCGGCATCATGACTTGATTTTCCTTGTTCCAAAACGCCTCACATACCTCATAAACGGCTTTCCCTACCCCAAAAACCACCCATAGATGGATACCTTAAGCGTCAAAATCTGGACGACCTTTCAATTTTTCCAACCAAGTCCCATGTCGCCATTTTGACTTGAATTCCTGTTCGCAAACGCCTCACACTACCCATAAAACGGCTTCACTGACTCCAAAAAACCCTAGATGGACACCTCAAGCATCTAAATTCTGACGACCTTACGCAAATCCCAAACGTCATTTCGTGCATTTACTTCAAATTCCTGTTCCAAACGCCTCAAACGTAACTCAACAACGGCTTCCCCGACGCCCAAAAACCCTAGATATGATCACCTCAAACGTCAAAAAATCGGACGACCTACGAATTTTCCAATCATGTCGCTCATTGACTTGGTTTACCGGTTCCGAAACCTCAGAAAACGCATCACCGACCTCGAACACCCCACTTTTGACGCTTCCAGAGCGTTAAAAACGCTTGAATCTCGAAAAACAAAGACACCGCGTAAAAAACAGCGTCATCCGAAGGCTCCGGCTTCAGCTCCGAAGCTCAAGCTCCGGCTCCGGCTTCCGGAACTCAAAATCTAGCGGTTACCAAAAACTGTTCTCTGAAATATAATAATAAAAATTATTCAGCATTCCAGATTCCAGGCTCCTGGAATCCATTGCATCTGCCTGATATCATCTGCTTGAACTTGCGCCCCTCACTACTCTCACTTTCTCTCGAAGAAAAAGCAATTTCATCTTGAACAGTTTATAAAGATCACTTATAAATATATATTATAACTATATATATATATTATATTTATATATAATATATATATATATATATATATCTATAATCATAATTATATTATATATATTAATAGTATATATAATTATATATATATATTATATAATATATAAAATATGATATATATATATTTTATAAGTATATATATATTTATAAATATTATATATATAATAATAAGATATATGATAATATTATATTATATATATATATATATATATATATTATATATATTAGTATATATATACTATACTATATACTATATATATATATATATATATATATAATATATATTATATATATATATTTTAATACAGTATATATCATATAATATATATATAATATAAGTATATTTATATATATATATTTATTATATATATATATAATATATATATATTATATTAATATATATAATATATATATATATATATATATTATATATATAATATACATACTATATATATATTATATAATTATATATAATAATATATAATATAGCTGTACCATCAATTGCCTGTGCAACCTGGAACCGTAGTTTTTGCGAACGCTCAAACGAAGAAAATAGCTTCAATGAACAATTGGTACTAACAAGTGTACTTCCCCCAATCACACACACACACACACACACACACACACACAACACACACACACACACACACACACACACACACACACACTTATTTATGCCTAACAATGTAATTTCTTCTAAAGTTGTTATTTCTGCTTTTTAGAGTTTTTAATATTAAGAAAGTGTGTGTCTGTGTGAGTCATTATGATATCCCTCTTGTGGTTATCAAAACTCGTGCTTCTGAGTTTGTGTCCTGCCTTGATAAACTATATCACCTTTCCCTTCATGCCAGTATGGCTTCGGTAAGAAGCGGAGCGGAGAGATCTACTGGCGATCTTTCCCTTCTCTATGACTCTTTGTCCTTTTCTTTTCTGTATTTCAGTTAATCTTTTGCTGTAGCATTGGACAAATCGCAAGCTTTTGATAGAGTCTGGAACAAAGCTTCGATTTCTTTACTTTTCTCTTTCGGGATTTATCCTTCTCTCTGCAACTTTGGTTCAGAATTTCCATTACAATCGTTCTATGTTAGCTCTTGGGAGCATCCTTAAAATGTTTTAAAATTGGTGATCCTCAGTGTTCTGTCCTATCCTATCTCCGACTCTTTTCGCCTTCCATTAATGACCTATTTGACACTTCGTCACCTGTCCATTTCTATGCCGGAGACTCCATCCTTTATTATTCCTTTCATTTTGAAAGGCGTCTTTCCCCAAGGAATTTGAAGACCAAGTATCTGGTGCTAAAATAGTGACATTGTGGCATATGAACTCTGATCTTCTTCGTATTTCTAATTGGGGTAGGGAAAGCATGGTTGTTTTCAATGCTTCAAAAACTCGAATCCTTAAATCATGCACTTGATATAATCTGCCACATGCTACAATATCTTCCATTAAAACACAGAACTTAAATCTCTCTCTGTTCTAATATTGTAGGTGTTTCCTAGTTCTTTTTTGGAATGCCGTTTCGTTTCTCTCATTAAATAAACTTCTAAGGTTTGGGTATTCTGATGCTCCTTTTGAGGTTCTTTGCACCACACCAGTTGCTTGTTCTGCATAGGAACGTCGTTTGTCCTTGTGTGGAATATGCATCACATATGATTGATGGTTGCACTCATATAGCTCTCTTCGGAAGGGTAAAATTTAGGGCTTTTTCTTTTTCAAACAAAGACTTTCTCCCATTTTTTCCCAACCGGTTAATTGTTGTTTCCTTCTAATATCCAAAAAATCTTCAACAATCAAATTTGAATGTAACCCACGATACACCCACGAGATGAAACAGTATGTTGTGAATGAAACAAGGAACATCAAATGTGAAGAGTTTGATCATGTATATAAGTTCAGTTCGGGAAATAAATCAAAACAATCTTTTATGGTGTGCTTTTTTTATTTTTAATATGTTCATCTCACTGGTATAATTGCCCTATTCAAGGAAGAGAACTTCTCTAGGTAGTTGCTATCTAGTATACAGACGAAGGATCGAACCCAGATCCTTCACCTCGCAACTCTATCGCTCTATCATTGAAGCTCTAAAACCATATGAGAAAAATATATATTCAACGGGTTCTGCCATAACTGATAAGACGGTTTTTTTTAATCGGCTTCAAGTAGTGACGATGAACAAGAAGAGATTAAAGACAAAAATAAAGCTGATGAAATGTTTCATTTGTATTCTAATGAAAAAGGAGTAGCAAGTGATTTTAATATTATTTTCGAGCTGTTGGAAATAAAGAAGAAAAATACCCTAAGTTGAGTCAACTTTATCAGCGCTATCCAGCTTGCCCTCCAGGCAGTGTTTCGAGTGAACATTTGACCGTAGCCTAGTATAGGATGAAAATCTCAATAGATTTGACAGTGAAAATACAGAGAAAGTTCATTTATAAAATATAACTTTTAAGGTTCAATATTAAACTAGCTGTAAATGAGTGGAGTTTATGGTCGTGGTTGGTGGGGTGCTGCTAGGTTGGGGCCTCGTCTTACATCTTGATAGCCCGTCAAAACACTACTGAAGTCTGTCTCCTTTCGTATTCTCTCTTCTCTCTCTCTCTCTCTCTCTCTCTCTCTCTCTCTCTCTCTCTCTCTCTCTCTCTCTCTCCTCTCTCTCTCTCTCTCTCTCTCTCTCTCTCTCTCTCTCTCTCTCTCTCTCTTAGGTAATAGTAATCTCATAATCCTTGCCTGAACGAAATGAAAATTGTTTTTTTTTTTTACCGTTTAAAAATGTGTATTGAAGATCACATTCCCATCCGTGGATGTTGAAAAATAAAATTCACATCTGTGCATATTCAGATTCCGACATTCAGATTACATCCTCATTCACGGATGTTAAGATTTTCAACTGAGCCTGAAAAAAGTTATGAGGTCTCCAAATTCATTGATCTAAAGCCTATTTAATATCCTGATGCCTTTCCAACTTTCTGGACTCTTTGACTTTGTTAATTGATGTTGAAGCAATATTTCTTTACAGTAGGTACAACACTTGGAGGTACGGCCGAAAGAGATCCCCAAAATACAAACGTTCCTGTGCCATGCATTCATTTACCACTAAATTTTATTATAAACATTTTTCCCTAACAATCTTGGTAAAAAAAATACAGAAAAAATTACAAAAGTAAAAAATTAACAAAAGAAACTCAGTTCCGTAATGCAACAAAACGGGTGCCGTCCTCTCTTCCTTCTTCCATTTTCATCGGGCATCGGTTTCATGTCGACCATTGGCTAAACGACCTGTGGTTTGAGCTACCCAACTCCGGAAGATTCCACGTTGGTGCTCTGGGCGCCTTTCCCATCAAGTATATATACTATTATACTATCTATATTGTGTAATTATATATAAATATATATATTATATATATAGTTATTATATATAATATAATATATATATTATTAATAATATAATAATATAATATTATATATATATTATATTATATAATATATATTATATACGTATAAAATATAGTATAATAATATCTTTTTATCATAGATATATTATATATATTATATATATAATATTTATAATACTATATTATATATATATATATTATATATAATATATATAATATTTATATTATATTAATATTATAGACCTGGCTTGGGTAATATGTATTTCTTTGTGTGTGCGTTATGTCTGCTTGTGTATGGCAACTCTAGAGCAATGGCATAGTGATAAGAACCAATACTATGGGAACTTTGTGTATCCCTCCGAGACCCAGCAACTAGTAATGTGCTTTGTCACATGCCGGTGCACATATTGGTACACTAGTAGTGCATATGTCACTGTAAGTCTTTTAGTCTCTTCCTTTCCCTTTCTCATTTTTCGAATTCATTGTCTAATTATCTGTTCAATCTTCTTTCTTCAGCACTTACAGTTTGTCTATATGTCTTTTGCTTTTCTCAAGAGTTAATGAAGACGCCGATGTCATCAACTTTCATTATGTGTTAGGGAGGTCACCTGGCGTCATTCTGTGCGAAAGGGTTTGTGCAAACGCATACCTGTTCGTGGAATTCTGGTGCATATCAACCTGTACACCAGATCTTGGGTCTTTTTCCCTGACCCCTCTTGAACATCTATAATAAGAGACTCCCTGCCGCTTAGCGAGGTCCTTCTGGTACAAACCTCATAAGGCTCGACACCCATGAAGGCTATCTTTTGGTCATCTGCCAGGCAAATTCTTCATTCGCTCTCGGAGTTTAATGGATTTTAACGATACTGGAGCATGCACCGATTATAGAACTTACTCTTCTGAATTGCACATCGAAATTGATGCATTGAATTCCCTCCACTTCACCTGGAAGGTTACTGCCTAAAGCCAGAGATCCGTTCCGCCAGCACGCCCTCGACATCGCCAGGTAATCTCCAACATTTGAAGCAGACCCTAAAGGTGCCCTCGTCCTAGCGTTCATCATTTGTGTTACTTCCATATTGCTACTCCCTCTGGGACCGCACAACTGACACATCATTCCCGATGTATTACTTATTGCGATCCACCACTTCCAAAGCTCTTACTGAACAAAGAACCTTCATTCTTAGCCCTGCACTTGAAAAAGCTTTAGGAGTTGAAGACCCCTTTCTCAGTCACGTTAATGAGAATTGGGTCTCTTCTCATTCAAGGCTACCACCCGAATCAAAAATTCCATTTTTGTCATCCTAACGTTTTTGAAAACATCTCCTTCTTTATTTCCACCCTGTGAAAGAAGAAACACATCCAAGAGGCATCTATTTATTTTTAGAACAGAAAGAAGAAATCTACAGCAGAAAAGATTTCTTGTTACAAACGTTTATAAATTTCCCCATCGTCGAGACTCACCGGACAACCCCAAATTGCATCGTTTACTGCTGACCTTTAACACCTCTTATCCATTCCCTCTAAAGTGAAAATTGGGCTTACCAGCCCAAACGTTGCTTTAAATGCCAGCAGTTTAGTCACCCCCGAAAATACTTTAGAAGACCGCATGACATGCGGAAAAGAATTTTAACATTCTTTGAAAAACAACCACACTGCATAGAAAACTGTGGGACTCACGTGCTCTCACTAAATATGCTCGTCTTACCTGTTGAATAGGAAGGTTTGGGAGTTAATGCACTAGTACAAAAATTGACAGTGAAGATGTCATACACCAGCAGCTCAAAGACAAATATCCTTCAAGACCAAGGCAATCCTGCGCTACAATAGCATTCTCCCCATCTCCGCGTGCCAACCCACCGATACAACTCCATTTCAGATATAATCTTTCCCACCAATCAGCGAGACCAAGCAGTTACTGTACCTCTCGTTCTGACCTTCTACCTATATTACCACTATTCAAATAGTCAAAGCTACCTCGCCCAAAATGCCGTCGATAACCCTATCCGAGTACTAGTTTTCAACTAACAAGCAATGAAACTAATTGATTCATCCTTCACATAGTTGAGAGAATTGTCCTGCCAAGAACTCTGCCCAGCCCATCAAGAGTTCGCCAACTCACGTAAGAGACCTGCGTCTTTGTCCCTAATCCGCTCCCACCATTACGCCAACTCTTGAAAAAGATATCCCAAAACAGAGCCAAAAGATTAAGCACCAAGGCAAAGATTATTCGCTAAAATAATAAACATCAGAATTTCTAAAGCAGAACAGTACCGACCTATGGGTAAAAAATGTAACTCAGAAGAGGCTCTCGTCATGAAATCTATTCCTGAGTACAAAGCTTGACATCTAACAATTGTACCAAGCAGCCACAGCTGGGGGAAACAGCTACAAACCAACCTTCTGTAGTTTGCAGATTATTCAGCTCTTCTGAATCCTTCTCATAACCTCTTCCCGGAAATTACTATTCAGCACCTCGCCTAAAGTATTTTTATGACTTGCGGATTAAATATAGATTATAGTCTCTAAATAGAGCTGTGATGTGATGGACTCCAACTCTCTCTAATGCTTCTCCTGCGCTTCTCCGAGAGAGGTGAACGGAAAACTGTTCAACGTAAACACTGCAAACGCTCCAATTGTTCCCCAAGCGTTGTGGATCTGTTGGCGGCGCGAAAGGGGACCCAGAGGTCTCCAATCTTAACCCAAATTGTCTAGTCTCAAAAAATCACCCACCTGATGACTCCAATATTAGACTCTGCCAAAACAACGGATCATATATCAGATCCCAATATCGCAACTCCAAGAGCCTTTCAAAACGATGACACTTTTCCGATGAACCCTTCCTTCCCTATTTCCCTATGACAGCCCCATAATTCCCCACCACATTTCTGAATTGTTGCTTGGTAGATACTGATATCGCTCCCATTCTAACAATCGAGCACTCTGCTTGCTCACATAGCGCCATCCAAATCCTCAAAATAACAATGGACTCGGTTGAGCTCACCTTACTTCGCATTCATGGCAAAATTCCTCCACCAAATACCACGGTAAACTCCCCCCCAAAAAGTGTCGTATAACTCAAATCTCTGTTGTACGATTATTCCTTACCACCAGGATTTATTGCTTCTCCTCGTCGGGACCACGTCTCAACTTTCCTTCCCATCTGTATCCACTTCCAACATTACCCCTAGCCACATAGAGACAATTGTCTCAAAAGACCATCCTCATAATATTCATAACAACATAGCATGACCACGTTCCTTCAATGGAATTGTCGTGCTACTACCTAATTTTTGAAGAACTTTTTAAACTAATAAACATATTACGACCAAAAATGCATAATGTTTTGGCAGAACCTCTAGTTATCGGCGACTTTTCCAACGCGTCGGAATATGAAACCTCTAATATCTAACAGCCCCTAACCTCCTCATTCCGGTTGTTATACTGGAAGACTTCAACCTTCGCCACCTCATCCAAGTCTAAGATCCTTGTTAATCTCCTAGGACTCTTTTCCATGGGATGCCTTAACACAGGACTCCCTACTTCAGATCGTTCCCCCGGGTGATCCTTGAAGTTGAATCCGATGTGATACTACTGAAGTCGTCTCCCTGTTCGTAATCTCTCTCTCTCTCTCTGCTCTCTCTCTCTGCTCTCTTCTCTCTCTTCTCTCTCTTGTCCTCTCTGCTCATCTCTCTCTTTCTTCTCTCTCTCTCTCCAATCTAGGCCACCCCCGCCTGCTTGTTAAAGGCGTTCATTCTTTGTTCTCATTCCGCAGTTCACGTGGATTTTGACTTCCATTACTTTACTGGATGGCTCTAAAAAAGAGGCGTTTGAGTAGTGCTGCTGTTTTTGTGACCAGAAACTTTCCCATACCCTCCCCCAACATGCTTCAATTTCTATCGGCAGACTTAATGAGCTATAATATTGCCTCTCATCGAATTTTATTCCCTAACCAGGACCACTCTTATGTCATTTATTTCGATTCGCTCAGCGCCCTTCTAGCGTAATTATAATAAGTCCTTTATTCTAAAAGCACAATGGTATCAGCTGTACAACAATTTCTTCTGCTGCTCCACTCTTGCAAGAAACAAATTACACTATGTTGGACCCTTCTCACGTAGAGGTAACTGGCAACGGAAAATAGCTTGATAGAGAGCCAGAAATGGCCCCCTCTTTCCTGAACTGTTCTAGATACCTCCTGGATGCCATTCGACATGGTCGCTTCCCATCAACTGATTATTATCCTGCTCTTCGACAAGGCTTTCGACTGGCAGGAGTGATGGGCGAGTAAACGGTGGATTTACTAAAATATTTACTGATGGCTCTAAAAAAGAGGACAGTGTGGGTGCATCTGCTGTCTTTCCTGACCACAACCTTTCCCATACCCTCCCCCATCATGTTTCAATTTCTACGCAGATTTAATGGCTATAATGATTGCCCTTTCTCGATTTTATTCCTTAATCAAGACCACTCTTAAGCCATTTATTAGATTCGCTCAGCGCCCTCCAAGCGCTTAAAGTCCAGTATTCTAAAAGCACAATGGTATCCGCCGTACAACAATTTCTTCTGTTGTTCCACTCTCGCAAGAAACAAACTACATTATGTTGGACTCTTTTCACTTAGGGGTAACTGGCAACGAAATAGCTGACAGAGAGGTTAGAATGGCACACCGCCTCTTTCCGGAGCTGTATTCGTAGGTACGCTCACGGATTATCATTCCGGCATGGTCGCCCCCATCAACTGATTATTATCCTGCTGGCCGACAAGATTTCCGGTCTTGCTGGCAGGAGTTCTGGACGAGTGATCAGCGAGGGGCGAAACTTAGAAATGTAAAGCCGAACATTTTTGAGTGGTCTTCCTCTCACCAAGGAAAACGCTTGAACGAGGTGATACTTGCACTCCTCCGCATCGGCCACACCAATATCACCAGTAGCACTACATGTTTCGGGATCCTCCTCCTCCCATCTGCATATTTTGCTGTCGCCATACCTCCAATCTTTCACATCGTAGTCTTCATTGATTGTCCCACTGAACCACATTCTCATCGTCATTTCCTACTTTAGGTCTAACCTTTAAAAGATTATCCCATATTTATCTGAATCCTCTCACTTTAATAGTAACTATTTTCTCTTATCTGTCGCAATAACTTTGAATATTTTCACAACATATAATTTGTTATGATAATATTGGTGTATATATGCAAGGATATCTTTTATTTATTGTTGACAGAATATTCATTTTGCCATTTTAATCTTTTGGGACATTTAAAATAAGTATGAGCCGGGCCCACCCATGGAGTGATTTATTCAACCCATGTGCAGTTTCTTGTAGCGTAGTTTATATATATATAATATATATATATTATATACTTATATTTATATATATATTATAATATTATATATATATAAAATATATTATATATATATATATATATATATATTATATAATAATATATATAATATATATATAATATATATATTGTATATTATATAAATATATAATATAATATATTTATATATATATAATATATATATATATATATATATATATATAATGAA
>JABUQX010033492.1:5000-7500 GCA_015478945.1 Trachelipus rathkii
AATTTTTCCTAATTTTCATCAATAAACTTTATCCGTGAACTTTTTCACGTTTTTTTTCTCAAACTAACGATAGTGATGTTCGTACTTACGAACGATCCTCGAGGGATCTCGAGCGGTTTTTCTAACGGCGTCACTATATATAATGAGTTCTCGATACATAAAAACTACCGAACGATCAAACGGCAATAATTTCAGGGATGAATTATCGTTAAGCTTATTAATTATTATTATAGGACGTTTATTCTGTCGTTTATAAGTCGAGGTTAAGTTAAAATTTGAAAAAAAAATTCCAATTTTTTCCGAGGTCGACTTTTTTGAGAGATATTGATTTAGACCTTTTGAGTTATAAACGGATCCGATGGAACGTCACTATTGGAACTATTTAGCTACGAAGTTCTACAGCGTAAAAAATGGATTTAAACGCCGAGAGTTATTTATATGGTTCTGTAACGAAACGTACTAATGACGAGGACGTATTCTGTAGGACTTTGAGCGATTATTTTCTACTATCGCTTCGAAAAAAACTCGTTAAGGAAGAAAAATTTATTTTGCAACATGTCGAGAAGTAAAAATTTACGTTATTTTTGTGCCCGATCGAAGCGAGTAATGGGACTTTTAATGATTTTTTAACGTCGATATTTTATTAAGAATTGGATATGGGTATTCACATTATCATTAATTGTTATTTTGTGCATGTTAATGTTCTTATTTTCAAATTTTAATCATCAATTTAATCCGTGAACTTTTCGTTTTTGTCATCAAAATACGATAGTGAGTTTCGTGTCAAATACGGACGACTCGAAGTGAAAATATTAAGAACATTATCCGTGAACTTTGTTTATTTTTCTAAAAAGATAGTGACGTTGTAATTACGAGACCGATCCTCGGAGGCGGATCAATCGGGCTTGTTTCCTCTACGCGTACTAATATATAATGACGTTTTCTCGGCTTACATAAAACGATCTCGTAAACCGATAAACGCATATTTTCGGATAAACATCGTTAGCTTATTAATTATTATATAGTTGACGTTATTCTGTACCGTTTTTATAAGTCGAAGGATAAGCTTAAATTGAAAAAACAAATTTATTTCCGGGTGACTTTTTTTGGATTAGCGATTTTTTGATTTAGACTTTGAATCTTTTGACCATGAGTAGCTATTGCACTCCTCGGAAAGGTTACGACGTTCTAACTAAATGGATTCTAAACGGTAGAGTTTATTTTATTTTGGGCTTTTACGAAAAGTCACTATATGACGACCATTTCCTATAGGCTTTGAGCGCTTTTTTGCTACACCTTTAGAAATTAACGTAAAAAAAAATTAAAGGTACCATCCTAGTTACTCGGGCACGAATAAATATATATTTTTGACAGTACTGCCCAAAATAAATTATTGTTCTTAAGCGAGTTTTTTTTTCCCGAGAGAAAAGAAAAAAATAATATTACCGGAATCTAAAGTAGTAAAGAATTGCTAATAATATTCACATATTGGATATTTTATTTTCTTCTTCTTAATTATTTTCTTAATTCTTAATTATTTTACAGTGATTTATACTAAATATTTTATCATTTAATTTTATTTTATAGTTTAGTGTCCTTACAATTCCATTTTCATTCCTACGATATAATTTTTATAGGTAATATTATAAAAAATAATTAAAAAATATTGCACGACGCCATTTACCTTAGGAAATGGGGGTGTTTTAAGTTTTTTATAATATATTTTTGTTTAAAATACTTTTAAAAATTATTCTCATAGAATCAAATTTAAGGGAACTAATTAAAAAAAAATAATATATATATAAGGTAATTGCCTTCGCAAAAAAAAAACTCGGGCGCTTAAGGACGAAAAATTATTTGCAACATTCCCGAAAGTACAAGTTAACGATTATTTTGTCCCCGAATCGAAGCGTAGTGGGACCTTTAAGGATTTTTACGTCGATAATTTATATTAAGAATTGATATTTAGGTATTCCATTTCATTTTGTTTATTTTTTCTATGTTTCTTAATTTTCCTAATTTTCAATCATAAATTTATGGCAACTTTACGTTTTTTCCTCAAAATACGATAGTGACGTTTCGTAATTACGAACGATCTGGGATCAATCGAGGCTGGGTTTCCTCTACGGCGTCATAAAATAATGACGTTTCTCGATTACCTTAAAAACGACCTCGAACGATCAAACGAGATTAGTTCACAGGAAGAAAGTATTAATTATTATTAGTGACGTCATCTGTAACCGTTTTATAAGTCGTAGAGAAGTTAAATTTAAACCATAAAAAAATAACCTTCTTGTCTGCGGCTCGCAAATTTGGAGAGCGATTTTTGATTTAGACCTTTTGGTTATTAACGGGTTTCGATGAAAGTCTATTGGTAACTATTAATTAGCTTAACGACGTTTCGAAGCGTAATAAAAATGATTTCTAAAACGCGTAGAGTCCTTTATTTGGAAGCTTTTACGAAAACGTCAATAAAAATGGTTTTATCGAGCTAACGTTC
>JABUQX010033492.1:12500-16648 GCA_015478945.1 Trachelipus rathkii
ATATAAATAATATTATGTATATATATATTATATATAATATTATATTATAATATATATATTAATATATATATATATATAATATATATTATATATAATATATATATATAATGTATATATAGTAATATATAATATATTTATTTATATATATTTATATATATATAATTGTATTATATATATATTATATTAGGTATATATTTATATATATATAAATATATTATATTACTATATATATTAATATTATATATATATAATATATATTATATATATATTTGATCAAAATTGCCCTAAAAATCTTAGAATGAACACCTTGAATGTTAGCTTTAATAAATTAGTACATTGAGCAAACAATTTTATAATTATAATAAAAATATTGAACAAAACACAACACTAGCTTTCGCCGAATGGGTTCAGCCTCTCCATTTTACCTCCAAACTAATTGTGAGCAAGTCCTTAAATGATCCGAAAGGAGTTGAGTATTTTTTTCTTTTTTAGGAGGTTGTTAATTTTTCTGAAATCTTCTTATAGTATTTTGTGTTTTTCATTATTGTATTCTGTAAACTATATATGAAAATATAGAAGTTTAAAGCTAATTTAGTCAATTATCTATATATATATGTATATATATAGGTATATTATATTATATATTATATATATATATTATATAATATATTATGTTATATATTAAGTAATTATATATATAGTATATTATATAAATATATATAAAGTTTAATTGTATAATAGCAAGTAGGCAAGACGTGGGATTATAAATTTGGGACTAAATTAGTAACATAATAACCACTATTATCTAAAAAAATTAGGCTAATAAAGGGAGCACATTCAAAAACGGTGTTCATAGTCCAAACAGGGCAGCCAACTTATTATAAATATAAATTTCTTATTCTAATATTGCTGAAACAAGAACATATAAAAAATCGTTGCAATCCTGAAAGTTCAAAAAAAATAGGCCCCACAAACTTAAGATTTATACAGAGTATATAGTTTGAACTTTTTAAAAATATTTTTTAGAGATGCTAAGCTGCCTTTAATACTACGTTTTAATTTGATTTACGCAATTTTACTTCAATTTTATGAAATGTGTTCGATTCATTATATCGATTGTATATGGAGGTGGAGGCGGATAATCGACATGATCTATATATATATATTATATATATAATATTTATATATTTATATATTAATATATATATATATATATATATATATATATATATATATATATATATATTATATATATGTTTTTATCCTGGTTATTATTTGGTAATAGTCCGCTTTAGGGTAATCCTATCAGATATCGATATTTTAAGAAGATAATCGATTATTTTAATATTCGCCATCTAAGAAGAGTTTGCATTTCGTTTTTAATTACAGAATATGTTTGTGATTGACAATCGATATTGAAAAAAATAAATTAAATAAACAAGTCTTGCAATTTAAGCGACAAATTTACACTAATACAAAAAATTATTTTACTAGAACGTTTTATCATACATATATATATATATATATTATATTATTTATATATAATATATATATATATATATATATTATATATACTATATGTATTATATATAATATTTTATAATATATATTATATATAATTTATATATATATATATAAATAATATATATATATAAATAATATATTATCTTATATAATATATATATATAATATATATAGGTATATATATAAATACTATATATATATATATATATATATATATATTAATTAGTGTATATATATTATATTATTATATATATTATATACTATATATATTATATATATCTAATTATATATATATATATATTTTAATTTATATATTTAATATATATAATATATATATATATATATATATTTAAGTTATATTATATATATAAAGTATATATATATATAGATACATATAATATTATAAAGTATAATGATTAGAGTATATTTTTTACTATATCAACACCGGATTAAGTTTTAAATGCGGCACTGGCTAGCGTACTGCATGGCAGACCGCTCGCTGAAGCGCTTGCTCTATGCGCGCGCTCGCGAAGCGTTGCTCTAAAAAGAACTACGGCCGAGGTTTTGCATGCAAGCGCATTAGAAGCGCAGCGGGTTTGCATGCATGCACCCAGCCTGCTGAGCATTTAGCTATAGTATTTGATAAGTTAATATATATATATTAATAATATATATATATTATTAATATATATATATACTATATATTATATATTATTAATATAATATTTATTTTATTTAATATAATAATATATTTATATAATATATATATATATATATATTATATACTAGAACTTGATTATTAAAAAAAAAAAAATCTTAAGTAAAATTTATGCAAATGTAGCTCAATTCAAATTTTGAATTTTATTTTATTTTAATAAATATTGTTTTTACAAATGCATTGAGTAGTGTAATACCTATATTGGTTCAAAAGAAAATTGCTTTTTAAAAAATATTTTTGACAAATTTAGCGAGCATATGTCACTCTTACCGTGTTCGGGAATAAACTATAGTTATATTATAATATATGTATTATAAAATTATTCTATATATATATCTATATATATATATATTATATTATATTATATATTATATATATATTTTAATTATTATCTATATATATATATTTTATATATACATAATATATATATATATATATATATAATATATATATATATATATATTATATATATATATTATATATATATATATAATATATATATATATATATATATTATATTTATTATATTATATTATATTAGTTAATATCTTTTATATTTTCATATCTCTAAATATGTTTATTTGGTATAAAGATTTCTAGATTATATATTATATATATATTAATTATATTATATATATATATATATATATATATATATATATATTAAATATTATATATAATATATGGATAACAAGATTCGATAACTTGCGATTATCGAAAAAAATAATCGGTATCTGAAAGAGTTATCCTAAAACGGACTTTATTATTATTATTATTATTATTATTATTATTATTATTATTATTATTATTATTATTATTATTATTATTATTATTATTATTATTATTATTATTATTATTATTATTTATTATTACTTTATTTAATTATTTATTATTATTATTTTATCATTATTATTATTATTATTATTATTATTTATATATTATTATTATTATTATTATTATTATTATTATTTAGAAATTCTATATCAGCTTTTGTTTTAATATAAGCTTTACTTTTAGCTTCCAATTAACGAAATATTTTCTTCTAATATCCATTTAATTTTCTTAAAACTATTCTAGAAAATAATTTACCAAGAAAGTATAAGGGTGAAAACATAATGGAGCGTCGATTCTATAGTGTAGCGTTGAGTCCAGACAAATAAATAACAAACTTACATAGGGCCTCACATAGTGAGGCTTCAAGCATTTCGTCATGCATCTAAGTGAATCTTAATCAGGGATTTCTTTTTGGGCCGGGTTTTATTTAATTCTTTACAGTGATGCCAACCATTAAAAGTTTGAAAGAAACAGAATTTAATTAAAAAAAAACAGATTTGACAGATATGCATTAAAATCTTAAATTAATAATAACAACTTAGCTCGTTTCTTGCAATATTATTGGTATTACATTTAAAATTACCAAATAAAATATTTTAATAATAGACAATTTAAATTGGCAGTATTCTTAGTAGAGACATATTCGTAAACCACATGAAGAACCTATTGTTAATATGCTGCACAAAACTAATTTAAAATTTCAAGATAGTTTCTACCTGCAAAAGGATTGTGCTGTCATTGGGCCCATCATTCGCTGACTTTTTTACATGTCGGAGCTAGAAAAGAGAATTTTGAAGGAAAATGACACATACAACCCAGTTTTATGTAAGATATGTATATTGAGCACCGCTTACTATAATTAGGAACCCTTACTGACATTCTTTCAGTTTATCAAAACACACATGCCAAAGCCGTTGTTGCCTCAATTCACATCTGAACATATCTAAATATATTTATTAACCTTTTTGGATATTAAATCAAAATTAATAAGATGGAACTTTTCTACAGGCATATATATTATATATATATTATAGATATAATTATATATATATTATATATATATATTATAATA
>JABUQX010033493.1:0-39855 GCA_015478945.1 Trachelipus rathkii
GAAGTTACACCTGAAACAATGGTTTAAATTAAAAGAAAAATATCAAAAAAAAAAAAAATATAGTCCTCAAAAATTGAACGTCATTTAAATTTTTTTTTAACAAATAATTATCAAAATTTAATAAAAAATGTATACTTCGATAAGCCTAATTTAAATAAAAATAATGAAACAAAGGATATTGAGTCCTGAAACTAATAATAGTCGACCACCATTCTGGGCTTGCAAATTTAAAACCAATACAAGAAGGTTAGTGAATGAATCTTCCCATAGTTAATTGATTCTTTCGTTCCACTTCAAATAAATAGTATTCAAAATCAGTAAGTTGTTCACCAAGTATGTGATGACCAATGCAATGTTCTGCAAACCTTGACAGAATTAAAACGATTAATAAATACAATCATGCCCAAATGTCAGGTACTAACGATAGCCCATTATCAGTGGCCCTGTACTGAGTGACAACTTTCTTTCAGTCCGAAGTTGCAATCAAAGTAAGTTCATATTATACTTCTTGTAAGCAAAGAAAGTTCCACCCACGTAAAGTATTCTAGTTTTTAACAAAGGCAACAATAAGTATATTGTTGCCATCTAATTACAAGGGGGTATAGTAAAGTTTCAGCTTCATTCGATGCCTAGTCGACGGGCTCACAGAGGTCATCTTCTAACAGAGTGCTGACAAACTCAATATTCTTAGCAAGAACCATCAAAGCACCATACATATAAAAATCCTATTAGGTGTTACCTACTCCTCAAGTGGAAGGACTGTTCTTGTATGTATAGATGTGACCAGTCTTGTTCACACTTCCTCTTTTGGTATGAAATCTCAATTAAAGTATAGATTAATTCGTAGAGTCAGTCTCGTAATTAATTTAAAAAATAAATCTATAATGGGCTGATTCTGGCTAAAAAGATCTTAGATAACCATTTTTGATTTGGATCCCTAATAGGCCATTGATTTAATAAGTATTTCCCTCAACTAGAATGATTAAATGTATAAGTGGATCTACTTTTAAGAAGATGTTTATTATCATTTGGAAATATTAACTTAATTTATATTACAATAACCATATAAAAGTTTCAAATCCAGCCATCAGTTTCAAAACATAATCAAATGTTCAAAATCAATAATCACAGTTCTTTCAGTAATCAAAATCATTTGCAGTAACCATACTTTGGTAATGCAGTCTAAACCTTAGCTCTATTTAATCCTTTATAGCAATATCCTAAAGTAATTCAGAGTAGAGCAAGGATTTAGAAAACATGTCAAATTAGAGTCCTCGTATATTATTTAATGGTATGTCATAAAATAATATCTATATATATGAAACAGACTGAAAATATTCAAAGGATATATGATTCAACAGACGGAAAAAGCATTATAACTTCCCATGGATTGAAGATAAACTCCTTTTGTTGCCATCAAACTATAACATTGCGCTATGCATACTTAATAGGAGTCATGAAAATTTAGAAGAAAGTTTAGTTAAGAGCCTAGATATACTCACAACATTATCTGATGTATTTAAGAGTTCAGATTTCTCCCTCTTATATAAAATTTTATATTTGGGTCCTCACAGACTTATCAAAACTGTGAAACAAGTATCAACAAAGTCCAGCGTTTAACTGTCTCTTAAATACTAATTAATTGACCATCTCTAAGAGGGCAGCCTATACTGAATTCGCAGGATCTTAGTCTTCCCTATAAGACATTATTGTTCCGGGTCAGATCAAATCAGTTTGTTATCTACGGATTATAAACAACCCTTTCCTTCAAAATTAAGTTAAAATCTATGAAGACCGGGCAACGTTTTGGCTTTGCTTTTGGGGAAAAGAATGTCAATTGAAAGGCTATTCGACAACCGATTTTTTGGTTTTTCTCATCTAGTTCTGTTTTTTTTAACTTTTTCATCTAATTTTTTTATTCTATATATATTTCTATACTTTATTTTTTGTTTTGTTCTTTGTTTTGTTTCTATATTTGCTTGTCAGTTTTGTGTTTGTGTTACTTAAACTTGTTCGAAATGCAACTTCATTTTTTACTCGAGGTTTGTACGTTTTTAGAGGTTTGGTTTGTTGTGGGTGGTTGGTTGTTGAATTGTTGTTTGTAGGTTTTATTATGTTTGTGTTGATGCAGTGTTGTTGTTGGGTTTAGAAGATATGATAATAAGGACAAAAGTAGTAATATAGATAAACAGGTATATGATTGAGAGATAAATATATATTTAATATGAATCCGCAAGTTATGCACCATTTAATGATTATTAGATGTAATATTATAAGATAGATAATAAATAAAAATTGATGGTCCTTCAAAAGGGCGTTAAGAGTTCGAAGTTTTCTTGCAATGTGTGGTGAAGGGGTCTGCAGGCTGAGAGAGTTCAACTGGGGCACGCCTTGTCCGGAGAGGTGGAGGAACACTTCGCCATCGGCTCGCCGAAAGGCTATCGAAAGACGAAAAGTCGAGGGGCGGAGAATTAGTGTTCAAAAATGCAAGCTGGATGAGAAAGCACAAGGGTTATTACTTGAGCCAAATGAAAACGAAAAGTTCACGAGTAAATACGTGAGAAATATAAATATAAGTTGGTGAGTAGAGAGTTAAGTACTACTTTCAGTATTCTGGATTCGGATTTCGGATTGGACAAACAATGTGATTATGCTACTAATTAGCCCTTGAAAAACGGAGTTCGCAAACATGAATCTTTCATGAATTTGTGATTTCGTTTCAAGATAGGTGGGGCAAGGTGGCCCCCCCCTGGACCGCCCGACGCTCCAGATCAAGCACAGGTTCATTCTGGACGTAGTATATTCATGTACTTCAGACCAGTAAGAAGTTTTGGGGGAGAGAAGCAAGGAACCACAGACATTTGTAAAGAACTTATCATGATTCAACAAAGAAGAAACGTGGTTGCCATGGAGTAATGGGGACTCGAAAATTGATCAGTAATAATCGGGATTGGAGAAGAGGTCGAAGGCATAACATTTTCAGGAATAAAGAGAAGGTTCGTGGGAACGTTTGTGTAAGCCCCGACAGAAAATTTAAACACTACAAAAGTCAGTTAAAGCGATTGGCAAGTCCAAAAGATGGTGTGTTATCGGTGCTGTTCCAAGAGTGTGATTCCTTTTTAAATATCTTGTACCCGAACTTTATAAGGTTTAGTAATTAGGAAATTAGCAATTAGGTCTCAATGGAAGAAAAGTGCCTCTCATTTAAGTTCCTGTCCTCTCTATGTTCAGTCATAATAAATACATAATATGTAAATTTGAAAGGTTTCTTTCTCGACCTCTCTCCTCAAACTCGTATTGTATTTGTGATCTTCATCTCTTGTTATGTTTGGCAGTTTATAGTATGGTCAGAGGGTTCAACATTGTAATACTCAAAGGCAAGTGGCCCCTCAAATCTAGTGCTTTGCCCTCTTAGAGTTGTATTTGTTCGTGGTTTTCAAAGACTCTTAATATAATCTTACTTACCTATTTTTTAATTCAAAAGCATAAAGGGTGTGTATATCTCAAATATTCTTTCATGCTCTCTGTGACGACAAAAAAAGAAAAGTAGTTTTGTAACATCAAGCTCACCCAAAGATCAGAAACAGAAAAATCAATAGAGTCAAGAAGTACAAAGATCCGATATTCTTAGCACGCAATCAGACTCAGGCGGCGGCACCGAAGAAAAAAGAAACCAGTCAGATCTATTACCCAATACCATTACATGGGCAAACAAAAACCTCAACTGTTTATCATATATCACAAAATTTTCGTTTGCGCTATATTTATTTATATTTTCTATGATAATTGGTTTAGATTTTTCATTATTTCTTCCTTCTTCTGATTGTTTATAAATTTTGACGAAGCTCCTCATATCTGTATCATGCTCCTGCAGACTTCCTTTTACGACACACAAGTAATCAATAAAATTCCAAATAATAAAAAAAAGACAAAAAATCAAAAATAAAAAACAAAAAACAAACCTACTAAAAATAAAACATGCACTAATACAAACCCAATCCAATTCACAATCCTTTCGTCCGGATAAGGCTGGATGAGAGATTGTGTGATCAGAAAATCCCAGACTCTATTGTTGAAGATGAATGCATGGCACAATTTATAAAGAGTATATTTATTTCTTCAAAAATCCAAAAAGGAAACATTCATCTGCTTTATCAACTATTATCAGATGAATAGGCCTAATCATCCAAAGGGAATGTGGGGGGCAATACACTTTATTATAATTATGAGTGAGTAAATCTAAATTCTCTGGCAAGGAACATCATCTCACTAATTATTATAGAGATTTTCATCTAGATGCAACAATGGGTTTTAAACTATCGAATCTTTCATCAGAGCCTCACGGCTTCTGATTACCAAAGGCCAGGCATCTGGAAAGAATGTTTCAACTGGGTATATATTCAAAAAATTTCAAAATGTATTATTTTTTAAAAATATCCAAAAATAATCTTCCATCAATAGAACGTTGATATTTGTGCATTCCTTGACATACTGCCGGGACTTACAGTGGCATCTCGGGTTAAATTAATGATGAAGGATTTCCAAAAAATGTATCTAAATTTTATAAAATTATGTTAATATTAGAGCTATTCATGTTGATGTCTGCCAGATATTCCACTCTTGAATCCTTTTATCTCATTCCATTACGTTTCACACATAATGGCATATTCGTCCAATCTTTGTACTTCCGATAATTGCCAGGAATTTCAAACCAGGTGGATAAATACTGGTTAAATCTTTGCTTCAAATATGTCTATCCGAACAAAGTATCAAACAGTAAACATATACAAGATTCCAATCCATTCCGTTGTGAATCAGTTGGGAGAGAATATACGAACCTTAAGGATGCTTCTATAAAACTATAGTAAAGCAACCTAACTACTTCAATGGGTTAACAAGTATTCAATATCACCAATTTATCAATTCAAGACTTAACCTATAAGTTATCAATACATTATTTGAAGTATTGCCCAAACTTTTTGAGCCTTTATTGGCAAGTCCAAAACCTCATATTCAATAATTTCCACACACCCCCTATATGAAAAAACTTCCTCCACACAACAAAACTTAGGCATAACCTAACGCCAAGGAAAATTTAAGACTTTCAGCGGAATTATGGTATGAGTCTTATCTATTAAATTTGCGACAAGTAGAAAATCTCTATCAGTCAGAGTGGGGACCAACAGAATTAAGGTTAGATATAGCGATAACACACCTAATACCAGACCTTCTGGCTTTGCAAGTTCGAATCATGTTGGTGATGACAAAAGATAAGGCTGGTTATTACAAAGGGGAATGGACAAACCTGTATTATGCATTCATCTCTATTCTATTTGGAGTTATCTATTACCCTCGTCTCCATGAAACGATGCGTAAGCAAGCAGGACTCCCAATTCAATGGTCAAAACAATTAAAACCAGATCAAGTTATCCCTTAAATTCAAATCATTATCAAATAATGACGCATGGTAGATGTACATTTATCCTTCACTCAGTATAAATCAAACCTCAAACTGAACCTCCAACAGAATCAAATTCTCACTCAATTCAATCCAAAAAAAGACCTCTAGACATGCTGCTGTCAAGTGTCAAGAATCCCTTCACATCAAAATTGATTTTGTAAAAATAAAATTCCGTGTTTTTTTTTTTTAATTTCAATGGTTTTCATTGCAACTCTTCAGTAGGATATAAAAACCATTATATACTTCTACATATATATTTCTCATTTTAGTTTTATTTTAGGATATAAAAACTATTAGCAATAGAAGTAGTATTGCTTTTTATTTATTAATGCAGATGAATTGAAAATTATGATCTAAGCATTTTATGCTTTAACTAAATTTTACTAGAAAATTACAGTGTCTTACCACAACAACTGCGGACTCACTTCAAAATTCAATAGCGTCCTATTAAATAATGTAATCAATATTTAATCAATTCAATAAATTTCTAATTAATATTGTAAATTTTTCCTTTCGCGATACTACCTCTATTCTCTTTATCTCTACTCACCTATTAAATTAACCTAATTAATTGTAGTTATAATTTAAAAAAGCCACAAGGTAGTTATTTTAAAAAAATACTAGAACTTTCCTCAAGGACCAAACAAGTCTTTGTTTAAAACCAATCAAACCAAGTAATTATTTCAGAACAATAATCTTAATATTAATTGTTTTTATTCGAGAAGTTTATCTGGTTGCATTGTTAAGTATTTGAGTCTGAAGGAGAAGCCTCATTGTTTTAATATAGGCCACATTTGAATAAACAATCGAAGATCAAGACAAAGACTTCTATTAAAATCCTCCGGACCCACTTCAAGCTCATAAGTCCTAAAATTGAGAGAGAAATTTATAGTTTTCAATTTAATATGATTTAAAGTATCCATGGCTATCTTATTCTGAGCACAGGAGGATCTCTGTAAATTTGCTTTTGCAAAGATGTGCGTAGGAAAGCGGGCAAGGCAGCTATCTGCGCAATTTGGTTCTTGAAATTAACAGATTAATAAGAAAGCATAGGAATTTGATACCATCAAGAACAGGAGTAACCATAAAAACGTTCGTCATGATAAGCACATTAATTTTACATATCTAAAAGGAACCTCGGTAAAGTGTAAATGCAAATTGTAAATGACAAATACAGGCTGAGAAAATAGGCTAAAATTTGAATCCCTTAGAAAGAGATCATATCTTTTGTGGAAACAAGAGCATTGCTGGGAAGGAAATAGTCAAGAATTTTCGATAAAGTGCAGTTGAATGGCAATTTTCGACATGTAAGATTCGGCGTCCATGCTGGCGACATTTACTAACACTAAAAAATCGCTCACGGTATCTCATATATCTATCCTTCAATCAAAACGATAATTGAAATTTGTGGAGATATTATAAAAAGAAAAAATTGTAGCAATCTACATTAACGCCACATTTTTTCCGTACTCGCGGATGAAAACACAGACACATCAAAAACGGAACAATTGATTACTAGGTAGTTGAACTCATCTTAAAAATAGAGAAATTTCCTTGAAATGTAGCCGTAAAGACTAACTGGAGAATTATCGCTAAATTGCAATTATCATTCCTAATAATAAAGGCATTTGCCTTTAAACATAGATGCCAAGGGTAAAATGGCTGCTCATGCGGATAGATTGATGTTAAAGATCATCATATAAAGAGAAATTTGTCCAGCATGCATAATCGGTTCATCTGCAGTGCCATGGTATTAAACTTGGAGATATGCATGCCTTCTAAGTTAAAGCGTTAAAATTGGTGGGGTTGTAAAAAGGTGAGCATTTTTTCTCCATCCTCCACCAGAAAAACAATATACTTAAAGAAAAAAAAAAAAGATTGCCATTTAAAATAGTCCTTAGCTTAAATGTGAAAACAGGTGGGTTTCAAACATCAAATCAAGATAATCAAAGAATTTTTGTAGCCGTATTATGCACCTTAGAAAATATAATGAAGTTTGGAAGGGACTAACGTTAAACAATCACTCAAGATATTAATCATTGTCGAGAGAATATAATTACCCTTTTTGTTCTTGAAAATACTTATCATGTACCATGGGAATTCTTTACTACACAAAAAATTGATGGGGGCGACTATAACTGAAGCATGTACCATTAATAATGTGTTACCTCTCATGCAAAACTGCGATCTGATGCAGATTCCATCTTCAAAATTATCACTGGGGGGGAGCCGCAACCTTAGCTCCAAATTAAACCAACAATTCGATTCCTCGACTGCTCTCCTTCGAGCAGCTTTCATTAATTCAAACTGAAAATTATTACGAATTGTTTTTATTCCATTTTAGAAACATTCATGAAGAATTGCAACAATGGGGATTCAGTAAACATAAGGCTCATCTCGAGTCTACAAAAATTTATTGCCCCGCGCGGTTTGATTTATCATGCGTTTCTGAAGTACAATGATTTGCTTAATATTTATGAAACATTTTCCCTAACAAATTATAAACATTGAATTTGAGTTGTGGAGAGAAGAAATGGAGTGAAATAGATAACGAACAATACCAAATACTGCTAGACCATTACCTCGGCATATAATCCTTACATTGTACCTAATATATGGAGCTCCTGCAAATTCTAGCTACATTCTTAACCTTTTCAGCGGCAACCTGAACGACTCTTTCTCAACAAAAAACGCCTAAAAACTATCTCAAATTCGATGGACAAAACGTACAAATTGGCATAAGTTAATATACACACACGAAATAATGTCATGCCCCGAAGAAAACAAACATTTTTTGCCGTAAAAGTCTTGAGGAATAACTGTTTATATGAGTAGTTACTTATAATATATATATATAATTATATAATATATTATATAGATAGATATATATATTATAATATAAAAAGAGAATTATATATATATAAATATATATTATATATATATAATATATATATATATATATATAATTATATTATATATAAATATATATAGTAATATAATACATACCTAATAAATTCACACATCGATGAATTTTCTTATTATATAAATAGTTATTATATATATAATATATATATAGTATGATATATCAAGTCTATAGTATATATATATATAAATTATTATATATATATATTATATATAACGGATAATATGTATATAATAATATATATATATATATTTAATAATATAAATATTAATATATATATAAATATATATATATATCGATAGTTATTTATATAAGATAAAATATTTTTTTTATAGTTATATATAAATTATATAAATATATATATATAATATATTATATATTATATATCATAATATATAATATATATATTATATATATAATAATATATATATAATATATGTAAAATATATTATAATATATATATATTATAATAAATAATTATTATATATATATATATATATATATTATAATATATCATTAATGACTAATATATATAAATATATAATATTGTACGATATATATATAGATATATAATATATATTTAATATAAATATATTATATATATATTTAAGTAAATATATTAATAATAATATAAATATATATATCTATATATTATATATATGATAAAATATTATAATATTAAATAAATAATATATATATATACCGCCATAGTGGGATTTGCTATATCATATAAGTATATATATATATAAAATAAGATATAATAATATATATATACTATATATATAATATATATAATATATATATATAATAATATATAATTTATATTATATTTAATATATCAATATATATAAATATAATATATATATATGATATATATAATATATATATATGTGGGTCTATAGGCATGATTCCGACACTGTCTGTTCCATAACATCCGACTTTGGTAGTAATTAATAAAACGCGAATCATTTAATTCTTTAGTCAAATCCTTCAAATTCCAAAAACACTATAAACATATACGAAACCACATCCGGTATAGTCTACAAAGAAAAAAATCTCCATAAAAAAAACCTGTATATAAAAAAAATAACAAAGAAAATACAAAAAAAAATTTATTGATACTTAAAATAATGATTACTAATTTGGCGGATATTAAATTAAATAATTAATTAGTACATATTCCAAAATATTCAAATATAAAACAATATTATTGTCAAAACATAACATTTTTAATTTTTCATTACTATAATAAAATTTCCAAGAATAATGATATATATTTAATTAAAAATAAAAGTATCGATTAATATAACGATAAATTACAATCATACAAGAATAAAAATATTAATATAGTATTATTCATTAAACATGGCAAACATTCTTTATTGGAAAAACAATAAAAATTGAAGGATAAAATTAGAAATAGAGGAAATATTCTATAAAAGTAAGTATATTATTATATTATATATTATTATATTATTAGTATTATTATTATTAATTAATTATTATAATTATTATATATTATTGTTATGATATAGGATAAAATAATTCGGCCATGATAATTATCTTGTAAATTACCATTGAGTTCTGTAACAATCCCCAAAAGCAGTTCCTTTGTCAACAATGAATGGAAGTGAAAAACTTCTTTGTCTCACTGGCTACTGCTGTTTAATAATATTTTAATTTTACAATTAAAAAAAGAAAAAATAAATATTCATATTAGATTAAATATATAATATTATAGATTAATATATATATATTTATTAATATATATATATTAATAATATATAAAAATATAGAATATAATAAATATTAATAATAGTATAATTATTATAATATAAATATATAATTATGATAATATAAAATTCAAATATAAATTAAGTTATGTTTTCAAACTCAGAAAAAACTATAATAAAATAATCTGCGGAGCTCTAACAACAGTACCTAGCTTTCATGTAGCTTTACCTAACAAGTATAGACCCCAACGAACTGGAATCTCAATATATCTACCTTTATATAGAAGATGCTTCCCCTGGCCCTCTCGCCCTACTCATTCTCTCTAACTCCCGAATTTTCCTCTCTTCCCCACTATCCTCTGTCCTCGCTATCTTTTCCGACTGAAGTCCAAATGGATTGGAAAAATAATTCAGATTAAATCCTGTGAAATATTCCTATTGATAGATGGGGATTATGAATTTATTCCTGGAATTTAAAAACGGACTCACAAGCGTTTAAATCTGTCCAGTTTTAGATCCAAAATGCTCAAAGAATGCAATCAGGCATAAAAAAGATACTAAAAAAAGTATTAATAACAAAAAGTTTGCAATATCATAATTGATGGTAATGCGACAAGATTATTTTTTTGAATAAGGTCTATTTCAAGATCAACAAAGTTATTGATTATTTATTGATCCTCTAAACTACAGTCCAAGGATAGCCTTCAGAAAATAAAATTCAATAAAGATTAATTTATTGGGAATATAAACATAAATTCAAAAATTATAATTCAAGAGAGAGATAATCCAAGTTAGCAACATTAGAATATAATTCCGCTTCTTGTGAAGTAGATAGGGAATAGGTGGTGGCATAGGAAGTTTGGGTATTAATGATTGCCTAAATGTATGGGAGTTTGAACCAAGGTTCAATTCAATTGGATTCGGTGGTAATTTTGAACTGGGGTCCTCTATGGAAGGTTAAAAGGTATATTTATGCAAGAATACTTGGGGTCTTGGATTAATTCTTCAAACATTTTCTACACAAGGCTTTTCTATGTAAATGTTTTACACGTATGTTTCAGAAATTGAAACAAATATACAATGATTACAAAAATAATTTAATTAGTTTAACTGAGAAAGATTTTAAATTTGATTTCATAAATTTTAATACCGTCGATTCTGTGACTCCACTGAACTTCTTTCATTACTTGAAATTTGGGGAACAACGCTGAGGAAACCAAATATTTGTAAAGCAACATAGCTGAAAAATAAACAAAACTTTATCGGATTTCCAATTTAAGAAAATGAATATTCTTCTAAAATAATGATATTTTAATTAATTGGAGGGAAGCGTAAGTACAACCGATTAAAAAGTGAAAATAAAATATCATATCGTAACTGAATGAGAAGTCTTCGGCAGAATATGAGCTCTAACTTTCTTTCTGCAAAAGATATATAGTAATATTCCAGGGTTACGTAAAAGTTCTTTCGGATTAATGATAGTTATAGGACATATAAAATGTTTAGTATATTAAGGAAAAGAGCGATAGCAAGCAGTTTTGTCATCATATGGAAGTAATGGTGTAAATTGAGGCAACCGCGTTTCCATGCACAAAGTCCGGACCGAAATCCGCAAATAAGTATACTTTCTCTTCCATAATGACGAACAGATAATGTTCGGTATATAATAAATTATTCGAACGACACATAAATGGAAGTATGTTGAATGGAATTAGTTATAATAAATAAATCTCCATTTGAAATAATGTTATGAATTATTCGTAAGGGTTAGTGGTAATTTATAGTCCATAGTATGTTTCAAGATATAATGTCATCACTTCGATCACGTTATAATCACTATAATTATTCCTCTGCACACACAGATGAATGTCGATATCTTAGCTATTTTACTTTCTTATTATAGTTTATAATACTTTATTTTTCTTTATCTAATCTAAATGTGTTTTATTTGATCTATATATCTTAATGCGTTGTCATCAGAATATTAATCTATACTCTCTTATTTAATATAGTAGTTATTCACTTACTATTTTATTATATTCATTTATTTGATAGATTGTCGCTTACTTTGTTGTGTATGTATATATATAAGAAAGCCTTAGTATATAGTCGAGGTGTTTGGTGTGTTGCGAGTGTTGTATGATCCATATTATGAATCCGTATATTGCTCTCTAGTAGTATATTAGTATGTGCTATAGTAGGCACGCGTTAGCGCGTATATATGCGTGCGGCTGCGAATGCATCTCGTGCCTGTGGATCCTGATTGCGGTCGATTTCGGCGTGGCTGCAGCGAAGTAGGGAAATGGGATCAAAAACGGGACATAAATGTTATGCAGATAAGTGATATCGTAGCTAATGTAATGAGTGGAGAACTAATTGAGGAGCATTGGAAGACTGACGTGGGGGGATTAATACTAGTATTAAATTTCACACAATAACACTCACACATTCTAATATATAGCATCCAAGACGGGGGAAGGGTAGCTGTCGTATGAGCTATCTATCTATTCTAATTGGATCTCTGGCTCTCATGTACATCAATGCTTGATATATATATTTTCAAAATACTATATATATATTATATACTGTTTCTATCTCTGTATGATTAATAGTTCGGGAGGACTATATTTTCAATTTCATTAAAGTTAAGAAAGGAGCTGCGGCGAAGTGAGAACTCGGAAGATTTAGGGGACCGGCTTTACTGAACTCAAACAAAGTAACAGGCTGTAAGGAAAAAGAGAAAGATGTTAGAACAGTCGCAGCACCGCTAAAGTTGTATGAATGAAAGAATGAAAAGAACAAAAAGTCAAAGACCCGACACAGAGTCAGAAATTTCAAATAACTTACAAAAAGGAATTTTTCAAAACAGATTCACTTTGCAACCCATTAACAAGTACTTAACCAGGTGGAAAGCCAAAGTCATTTACGACATTAGTTTTGAACATGCAGGTTAACATATTACATATGAACACCAATAAAGGATCACCTTGCATTACAAATTTATGCTAAAAACCAACTTAACAATGATTCAACTATTCACCATCTTTTTATTACCATACATACTAAAAATGTACACAAACACTAAATACATCCCATCATACGTAGAAGCACAACAACCACTTCCATTTGACATAAATCATGATTCTAAGCAACAACGCCTAATTAATACTAATTAATTACACTAATACCATCATCAAATGAAAGATTATTCATATAAAGCTAATTCATTCCCAACTATACCATTCCATTTAATGAATCGTCCGTCGAATAATTTATATATATAACCGAACAATTTAAAGCGTATAAAATTAGACAAGAAAATATCAAGAATTTGGAATTCGGCTCACGACTATTGTCGCAACATAGGGAAAACAGCGGTTTGCCCTCAATCACAACCTTTTACATCCATTGATGACAAAACATGCTTGCTATCGTATTTGTTAAAGTTCTCGTCGTTTAATTTTCTTAGTCAAACTCTATTCTTGTAACAAAATCAGTTTCGTATATCAAATAGTAGTATGAAAATCAGGAATATTTAGATTTTATAAATGGTGCGAAAGACTTCTCATTCAGAAAAGATTTTGAATAATTTCTTTATTTTCAATATTACTTCGAAAGCCTTTATTTTTAACTATTCTACTTTTCTATTATCAAGATTTAAATTTGAATTCATTTAGAAAAGAATATTTCATTAACTTATCGATAGCTAGCTCACACATAGAGAGAATATAGTGTGTATCTAATCAGTACCACACGTAACTCGATCATGCATTTTTCAGCATTATTTCCAAAATTTCACACTTATGAGTAAGTCAGTTCAATAGAAGACCGACAGTATTATAATTACCATCCACCCATTACTCCTTATCTTTCTCAAAGTAAACGATGTCCAGTATAAGAAGATATAGAGGTTATTCTAAATTATCGAATCGATGGATTGTATCGGCAGATATTGAGAACTGTCTTAATAGACAGATAGGTACGTATATATATGATACTACAGAGAGAGAGAGACCGATCGAAAGAACTCGTCCAAGATAGTTCAAATGACGATGCGAGAGCGATCTAGATTTGATAGCGGGTGCCCATTTGTTATCCCGTTCCAATTGAGAGGGAAACCCGAATTAAAATTCGCGCAGCACACACAAGCACACGAGAGCAGCGCAGAGCTGAGAGCGAGAGATTACAGTATAGAGAACATTAATACCAAACCTTCCTTGAATGCACACCTATTCGCATATAGACCTATCTACTTCAAAGAATCAAATCGATCTAGAGAAAACTTGTACTTGGACGAATATCCTTATGAAAGAACGGATAGGTAGGATCGGAAGTAGACATTTTATGAATTATATTTATAAGGTAACCCAATTGCGAAAGAAATTTTATGAATGTTAATTTTCTGAAGGCAACCTTATGTGAATTAGATTCCAAAAAAATCAAGTAAACGGACTTTATGATCTTAGCTGAGCAGATCAAGAGCACGCACGCATGAGTCTAGCGATCAAAATAAATCTGTCTCGCTTGACCACTCGCTCAAGCCTCGGTCAATTGCAAACACTTTTGTTTCTAACTTTCTCGTTTAATATCTTTTTAGGCGCTAATTGAACACTCTTACTTTTGGGATCATAAAAATGACAAGATTCGAAAATGGAATTATATTAATTTTAAATCCTGGAATAAAATTCATTTCCAGCTCCGGAAAATCTCTTTAGGAATAATCCATTTGGATTTAACCGACTTATTTACAATCATATTTGACTTCAACGAGAAAGATGAAGACATAGAAAAGGGTGGAAAGAGATGGAAAACATTTCGGTATTAGAGATAAAGAGTAGGAACAGAGGACCAGGGAAAGCAATCGTTATAAAGGCTATATCATACGAGAATCATTCGTTCGGCTCTACACTTTGCTAGTAACAGCTAAGAATACAGCCTAGGTACTGTTGGTTTAGAGACCCGTAAAAATTATTTAACATACAAAGTTCTTTCGAAGTGCAAACATACAACTAGATATATATATAATATATGAATATATATAGGTATATAGAGAATAATTATTATACTTGTATTTCATTACAGTATATTTATACATTAGAAACATTATATAAATATAATAATTATACAAATATAGTTATTTAGATATCATATAGTATAAAATAAATACAAACCATATTAATTAAATTAAGCTAATAATACAAATAATTTTATATTATTTTTCTTTTCTTTAAGGTAAAAATAAAAAATAAACAGGCTTCAAGAACGGTTTAGGAAAAAGGAGAAACTGTTACAGGAAATGTGTTTAACAAAGTACCAGTGTTCTTAATACTTTTATCGTAAATACAATGCTTAATAATATAATGATATAATAAAATAATAATAATATTATATAGAATATAATCTACAAATATCTCATGCGACTCCTTCCCCATATATAAATTATATAATAAAATAATCTGATAGTTCTGAAAGATTACTATATCTATATTATATAGTAATCCAATAAGAGAATAAGTAATAGAAGAGAAAAAAAGATCTTTGATTAGCACATTACACATAAACATTTAGAATATTTATAAGTTGCCCATTTCTAATCTCAATATTATTGTTTCAAATAAACGAATGTTTGCCATGTTAAGAAAATATAATTATATAATAAATTTATTTGAATAATACTTGTAATTAATAATTATATATAACAATACTTTATTTTTAAGAAAGGCTAGATTGAATATTAACGAAAATTTTTGGATATGATAATGAAAATTAAAAATGTTATCAAATAATATTAATTAAATTGATATTACTAGAAAAAATTACTAATAAATATTTAATAAATATACTATATTTAGTAAACTCATTATTTAAATCATTCAATTATATTGTATTCTTTGTTTTATTTTCATATACAGTTTGAATTTTTTTGTAACTCCCTTTGAAATAGCTTTGTTATCGTTAGAATCTTGGAACAAGGATGGAAAAAAAATAATGATCGTTTTACTTATACTAACCAAAAGTCGTATGTTGAGGAACAGACCATTGTCGGAATCCCATCCAATATAAAGACCCCGACATATATATATTATAGTAATATATATATAAGGGAAAGTAAATATATATTAATATATATATATATATATATATATATATTGATATAATATAATAATAAATAATATATATATGTATTATTAATATAATAATATATAAATAATATTATAGTAAATTAATCGGACGCTGCAGATCCATATCAACTTCAGCATATACGCGTTCTTAGTGATGACCGCATCAGCCTATATTATATTATATTTACCGATATATATATATATATATATATATCATATAAAAATATATATATAGATATATAATATAAATATATAATATATAATATTAAATTAATATTATATATATATATAATATATATAAAATATATATATATATATAATTAAATAATATAATAATAATAGAACATATATATAATATTATAATAGTAAATAATAATATATATATATATATATATATATATATATATATTATATAATATATATATATATATATATATATATCATATATAAAATTACAAATAATATATAATAAATAAGTATGATATATTATATATATATAATAAATATATATAATATATATAAATATTATAGTTTATATATAGTATACCGTAAGTAGAATATTCAAGCACTAAATAATATAATATATTATAATATAATATATATATATATATAATAAATATACGTGTAGTATATATATATATATATATAGGTGTTCCTATACTGAATTAATATTATATATAATATATATATATAATAATATTATATATAAATAATATTATATAAATAATATATATATATATATATATATATATAATATACATAGCGAGCGAAGAAATTTTCGGGGGGGTAATATATATATAGTATAATATATTTATTTTATATATATTATATATATAGATATATTTATCATCCCATTGATTACCAAATATCAACTTACCAGAAATTCAGTAGACCATATGATTATATTTATATAGACTTTTCTCTACAAAATAAATTTATTAGAATAATTATTATAATTATTCTAATTTTATTTTTTTTTTTTTTATTATTAATAATTTTTTTTTATATTATCATATATTATTTATTATGTTTTATTTTTTATTTTTTTTATTATTATTACTTACCTTTACTATATTTTTAAAATGTTTCCTCAAGAACTTTCGCAAAAATTTGTCTTCTTCTGAGTCTTACATCAACTTCTTTTGTATATTAATTATATTGCAATCTTGTATCGTCTTGTCCCATCCTAATTCTGATATAATGTTTTAGCGTTTAAGTGTTGAGAAAGATCGTTCAGTTGTTGCCGTTGAAACAGGTAGTGTAGCTAAAATTTGCAGGAGCCTCCATATATTAGATACATGTAGATGCACGCAGGTAATTGCGTCTATTTGCAGTATTTTGGCTCATTGTTGTCTATCTAATTCTACTCCATTTTTCTTCTCTCCACAACTCAAATTCAATGTTTACATTTATTGGATAGGAGAAAATTTCATAAAATATTAAGCAATAATGTAGTTCAAAAGGACGATGATAAATCAAAAACAGCGACGAGGAATAAATTTTTGTAGATTACTGAGATGACCACTATGTTTACTTGAACTCGATGTTGCAATGCTTCATGAATTCTAAAAATTATATATAAATCAAACATTCTAATAATGTTCAGGTGTTTGTCATTATAAATAAGTCTTCACTCGACTATTATTTCTATATTTTCTATAATTTTCATTAATTGGTTTGGCGTTTTAATTGGAAGCTAGTTTGGCGCTCAGTGAAAATAACTTTGAAGATGGAATCCTGTCCACAGATCGGGGCCAGTTTGCATGAAGAGAACCACATTATTGACATGTCCACATGCGTTCATTAATTCGCAATCAATTTTGATATTATTAAAAAAATTCCGCAATGTAAATGAAAGTAAATTCTTTTCAAGAACAAATGAAATGCTTCCGAATATCAGATAACTAAGCATACGTTAAGAGGTTCTGAAAATTTTCAAGTAAAACTTCATATATTCAGTGCATGAACACGGGCACAAATAAGTTCTTGAATCTATTATGCATCATGTGTAAAACCCCTAGTCACATAAAGCAAAAAGTGACTATTTTTAAATTGCAATATCTTTAATATATTCCTGTAAGTATATGTTCTCTTTGGTGAGAAGAGAAGAAAAAACTGCTCACATACTTTTACAAAACCCCAAACACATTAACAGACTTACTTAAGAGGCCATGACATATCCCAAAGTTTAATACATTGCCACTGCAAATGAACGATAAGCTGCACACAAATTTCTCTTAATTCATCTTGATGAAACATCCTTTAACATCGAAACCTCGATGAGATACTCGGCGTGCGCGATAATGTCACCATCTACATATCATCATCGCCAAGTGCACGAGTATATTAATAGCGGCATATGCCCTTGCTTAAGAGATGAAAATGCATAGCATAACTCGCCATTAGTCCTTCTACGCCACAAATTCAAGCCAAAGCTCTTCAATTGTAAAGTCGTGTGAGTCTCCACATACCTAAGTCATAAAGTCATTTGTTCAGTTTTTCACCTGTCGTTTCATCCGCGAGTACGGAAAACATGTGGCGTTATTAACGTTGCTCACAACATTTTCCTAATATCTTCCACAATTTCAATTAACTCGTTGGGAAATTGAAGGACTCAGTAACAAGAATATCCTAGACGATTTTTATAGTGTTCAGTAATAAATGATCGTCCACATGTGACCGCAAAATCTTACAAGTCTTCGAAATTTGCCTAATCTAATCTCATTGCTATATGTTTATCCAAAATATTCTTCTGACTTTCATCCTTTCTCACGGCAATGCTATTCCTTGGTTCTCCACATAATGATATCCTGCATATCGACTCAAATATTTTTAGCCTAATTTCCTCAGCCTGTATTGTAAATTACTATTAATTTGCTTTATCACAATAAAGAAAGCTCTTTATCAAATATTTAAAAAATTATCTGCTAATTGACGAACGTTTTATGTACTTCCGTGTTTTGAATGAGCTAGCAAATTTCCCTTAATGCTTTCTTATAATCTTAAATTTTCTCCAAAATCAACGTCCATAACTTATCCCCCTTTTACTAGCCGCAATCTTGCTAAAAAATAGCCACCAATTTATGTTTTATCAGAATGCCCTTCCTGCACTCCAGAATAATGTATAGCCATGGTATTTATAAATCCTTTAAATTGTAAAACTTAAGTAATGGTCTCTCTCCAATTTTAGGAAAAGCTATAGCTTGAATTTGCTCCATGAGTGATTAATAGAAGCTCCTTTTGTTTCGATCTACGATATGTTTATTCACGATGTAAGCCTAATGTAAAGAACAAAGAACTACTTCCTTCTGTTTCACTACTCTTTAACTATAACTTTAAAGATCGCCTGAAATTAAGAATGTTGTTAGAATATCTCAAGTATAAGTATAAAGTTTTAGATAAATCTACCTACCTAATTTCTTGTATTCTAATGTAGAACCTCACGTTAGAAAAATAGACAGAAGCCATATAGGTTTATCAAAACTGCCCCAGTCATAAGAACATGAAGAGTGGTATTTACTGTATATAGCTCCATTTTGTCTATTTTTTTGTTTTCAGGTAATTAAATCTTCTTTGCAATACTCATACCATATCCAACTTTTTATTCGTGCTTGTCTTTTATACACTTTCTAAATGAATAAAAAATTGTACAATAAAAATGGTGATTTTTCTATAAATAAATAATTTAAAAAGCTCTTTCTAAATTCTGCTATATGCGTATTAGAATCCTGTTATAGAAGTAATTGTACTCTAAATAGTCATTTTGGTGATATGTAGTCCTGTATGATACGGTTTTTATAGATTAATCTCAGGCAGTAACTATTCCCCTTTTAATTAGATATAATATAAATCATCCAACCCTCATATTACAATATATGAAATTTTAATGATGAATCACTCACTCTTTTATTTCTGTTAAATATTAATATATATTATTTTTATTGTTTTATTCTTTTTTTTTTTTATATACTTGATGTATACATATTGTTCGCTTATATAGTATGACATATGAGTAAGATCTTTATCCCCCACTCTACTTTCTCTTACTCTTCCTATAATATAATGAAAATTTTATTGTGTATATCACTTACGACTATAATATTATATGAAATTTTTGTTCATAATAATCTTCTGTGGATGTCTTAGACATTGTACGCACTAATTATCCTCTCCTTAAATAACATCATATTACTATTACAGATTACCTTATACTAGTCACTTCACTCTTCTTATGTATAAAATCTATTTCTTCTTGGTGATGTTTAAGAAGATTAAGTTTTTGATTTTTTAATTATTACATTCTCTATTGAGATAGGTATATTGTCAGCTTCAGTTGTATTACATAGTTCTCAACATAGAATTCCTAAGTTTCAAGGTCTAATAATATGAAGTATTTGTTGATCTAGTGAGGTACATAGAGAATATTTTTATATGAATATGGTTATTGTTAATTTTAAAGAATGTGAGATACATTAAATAACACCAGAGATACAGAAAAATATTCGTTTATATCCATAATATAAAATTTTATTAATTTTTTCGATATTATTATATTCGCCAGCTAAAGTATATGTTACTCAGATCGAAATAATTAATGTATTGTTGCACATTAGATTAACAATAATAAGTAATATAAATAACTAATTAAGAAGGCGAGGAATGTTTACAGGAATAAAAGATGACTGTTTCTAAATACTCTTTAGTCTATATCATTTTTAGTTATCATATATCTAGGTAAGAGACATAATCCTTATACACACTCCTATTACTAGAATTTTGCTTTTGTTAAAATTTTCTATTGAATCAAAAATATATAATTTTAACACGCATATTAATAAATTCATTTTAATTTATTTGTCAATTTTAATATAATAATTTATTATATTTATTATATTATACTATTATATATATATATATAGTTTAATTGAGATTTTTTATACTTATATAAATATATTTTATTATATTACTCTTTTTAATTTTTATTCTAATTTTATTATTATAAATGGGAATTATAATAACATATTTAGGTTATAATATAATATATATATATATAATATAAATAGAATTATTTAAGATAGATTGAGATATTAAAAGAACTTATAAATATATAGTTATAAATTTATTTATACAAAAATTTCGGTGGTGTTTTTTAGATTTTTCCTCCACGTTATACTAAAAGTTTCGTCATGGTAGAGTCCTTATATTATATGCTGAGGTTAAATGATCATTTTTCTTGTTATGTATTAGGTTGTAAATCTGTAAAGATAGGTTAGGGATTCGATTATAAATTTTTGTACTATAGGTTGCGCTAAAATGATAGGGGTTATATGATAAATAACGTATAATATATAAGATATATTATGTATAATAATAATAACATACCTTATCTCGGTGTTATATATTAGTCTTTAATTTGATGAACGCTTTTGGAACTATTAATAGTGATGTAATATCTACATTTAATATTTTTAGGTATATGCTTTTAATATATAATATGTAATTACTTAATTATGCAGGAGGTATTATTTTAAGTAGTAAAGTTGTAGTATATAATGGCAGAAAGGTATTGCTGGTGTATTGCAATTTAAATCGTATTGGTATTAGGATTGAGTTAAAATAAGACTTAAAGTCTATAGTGATAGTGGCAGTACTTCCCTTACTTATACATGAGTAGTCTGAGTTTTACTCTTTTTTTACTCTATTATATACTATGATCTAGAGTAAATATCGTGTTAAAAGTTGGCAGTTTTAGAAAAAGAAATTCATTACGAAATTACTTGTTTACATCCAATTAATTTATATTCTAGAGTGACATTGCTTATATTCTATATTATAGTAGTGGATCGTGTTAGTGTGAAGACACCATGTATATTATTATATAAGTCATGTATATAGAATAATAATGAAAAATTCTTGATATCCATAAGATTATGTAGGTTGAGAATATAGTATAGTAAGATATTGATTAGAAGAGCGATAAATATAATAGGTTACAAATTAGAGTTTGTGGTAATTTGTCATAATTTCCTACTGGTACCGTAGTTGATAAGAATAATAGTGATAAGAATAATCTCTCTGGTTAATTATAATATTATTCGAAATGAATTTCTATATGAATTTTTCATAGAAGTGAGTAGTGCGATATTAGCAAGTATGAACGGCCTGAATAGAAATATTCATGGATACATCAATATTTGTATAATTGTCTCAAAGGAATGAGTTAATAGTATGTCTTGAGAGAACGTGAAAAACAATGTTTAATGTTTGATGCACTCGAGCTCGAAGAGAGAAGAAAGTAATAGAGAATTTTAGAGGATATATCCTCGAATATCGGGTATGTTTAAAGATGAAAATGGGATTGCTGTTCAATCTTACATTCTCATCCTATGAAGAGACACACAAAGTGGCGTGATGACTGCACACTGCAATGAAGAAAGTCTACAGCACTTACATGTGACTGTCGTTACTCTCCTAATATATACAATCATTTGATGGTATGCTAATTATTTTCATAGCTAGTCTAGACTCACGATTCTCAATATTCTAATTAGGTTTGAGTATTAGGGGCTGTGTATTATATTTTATTTGTATTGATTCAGTTAAGATTCTTTTCCTTCTTCTTTTTCTCAACTTCTTTGCTCAAATTAGCTTATAGTTCTACTTTACTATTATCCTTAGTCTGCTTATCTGATATCATGAGGCTTTAATACTCTGTCTATCCCTCTGAGTCTTTAACTTTTTAGTGGTAATAATATATAAAGATGTAAGCTAAATACTTATTTATTATTGAATTTCCTCAAAACTTTTATTCAGTTATCAGTTGGACTATTTTAATTTAAGTTGACAAAAACTATTGCATTTTTATTATTGGAGCTTTAATTATATGTTATAGATGTGACCATTCTTTACTTTTTATATATATGTATATATATATCATATAATATTTATATATATTATTAATATACTAATATATAATTAATTAATTATATATTAATATAATATATATTAATTATTTTAAGAATTTTTATTTACTTTATATTAATATATATATAATATATATTATTATATATTATATATATCATATAATATATATTATATAATATATATATATTACAAAATTTTCATAAGAATAACAATATATATAAAATACCTCATTTCCTAAATATAATTAATATCTCTACGTATACAATATTTTTAGGATTATATGTTAATTGGTATTCAATAATAACTTTATCTATTTATATAATATATAAAATATAAAAAATAATTAATAATATGTATCATTATATAATCTAATTATGAGTGATTTATGACTCCATAATAAGATATTAGCAATATAAATAATTTAAATAATAGCTTTTACTATTATTTATAAATATAATATTAATGCTAGTTTATTAATATTAATTAAATAGTCTACTCACAAAACTTTTCTACTCCGACTCTGTAACTCTCCGAACTTAACTCTGCTACACAGCAATTCGGAACTGCGAATTCGCATCTTTTACACTCGAACTTTCTAGAATATCGACTCCATCTGTACTAACATGAGCGAATAAATAGCTACTTAGTATCTACCTTCACACTCTCTCGACTCACTCCAGATAAGCTCTACTCTCATAATCTATTTACTCACCTCTTGAGGTATATCTCTACTCATATACTATGGAGCTACTCCATCTCTTGCACATAACCTTAACTTTATTTTTATTTATCACCTAAATCTAACTCTTCTAGAATACGATACATCTAATATATCCAATCTCAGATTATAGGATATTGCAGTTTTAATACCATAAATATAATAATTATATAGAATTATTAAATTGAAATTAAAATTATTAATTTAAATATTAAATTCAAATATTTTTTATAATTTATTAATAATGCACTAGTATAACTATTTAAATAAACTTTTTAGAATGCATAAATAATCTTGTAAAATAAAATAGAGATTATGAAATAGTCATTCCAAAGATAATATGAACATTAATCTATAATAGCAATACAATTCTCGTATAGATTATCTTCAATTCACCATCTACTAGTCTCCATTAAGACTGATTTAACGACCCATTTGAAACAAGCCTAAATATAAACTCACAATATAAACTCTTAACTTTAAGGCAATTACATTCACTGATGAATTAATAAATCTGAAAGAATAAGGTTTGATAATGGTAATAGGAAAATAAGAAACGATAAGTCATAAATTTATATAAATAATTACATATGAAAAATAATAGAATTATATTTAATATTTTATAATAATTATTAAATAGTTACATAATAAATAATAACATAATATAATATGTACAAATCACTCTCAAACTGTACACAGTAATCGAATATTAAATTATTAGAGGGGAAGAATATTAATTTTCATACATATAGTAGAATAAGGTAATGAAGCATTAAATCGTAATAAGTTTATATATGAAAAATAATAATTGATAGATCAAATGTTTACGAACGACGACATTGATCATAGTAGTCATCATTAGTGACTACTTTAGAAATTTCTGAATCAGTGTAGACAGTTCCGTCTCCCCAGGTTACAGGGAAGTTCGTACTTCATGCCCAAGACTTTACGCATTAGGTTTATTTAAAACGATAATCATTTAAGAGCAAGAACGTATTTCATTACAATTATTCTAGCAAAGCTTTGTAAATAGACTTTTTGTTAAATAGGATCATCTATCTTCCATTTATCTAGTACAACAAATAATTCTCATCGCTTGTGGTTTGTGATTATTGATGACTTCTCTCACTTTGGTGAGTAGAGTTCTAACAATGAGTGTAATACAATATTGCTTGTACCTCCTAAACAATTGTGCAGACGACATAATAATCTTTGTATTACTAATACACATCAATTTGACTGTTGTACAACATTTTCCTGTTATAACTTTGATAAGATAATTTTCTCACGTAAATCGTAGACACGTGTGTATATTATTTTATTGTATAACGTACAAACTTGCATCTAAGAAGAAATGCCCCAACCTGTTGTTCTCTGACTTTAAAATTGATACAATGTCATTGCAGTTGAATCGCAGTCTATTATTCATTAGAAAATTTTTGTTATATATTGAATATATATATATATAAAATTAGCAACTTTTGATATAAAGGCTCAATTCTTCGGTCTTATATTATATTTTTAATTTATTTTAAATATACTACCCAAGTCTCTATTCTTTATAGTATATATATATAGGCGTATCATTCATTTACATATATCTCATCTTTACCTCTTTACTCAATGATTGACCTATGTGCAATTCATTTTATATTCCCATAAAGCCAATGAATAAGCCTGTGAGGATAGTTACTTGAAAATTTTATTATCGCATGGATACAAGGCAGTAATGATTCGTAAGATGATGCTTTGCCTCTCAATCTCTGCTCAGTTGGTCTTTTAAAATTTTGTTCGAGTCTTCTCCATGTTTTACATTTCTAGCTGTCTGACCATCGTTACTCGATTAATAATACTTGAGTCTATGTAAATTTTTGGATCTTATGTTATTACTACTGTGCCCAGTCTCTGCACAGTGATTTTTCTCTATTCTTGTTTCTACGCCGACATATTGTAACCATATGTCACTCAGATAAATACAATACTATGACCGGCGCTCTCAACACTACTACTGGACTCTAATCTGCTCTATAAAACTAATCAACTTGTCTTGTTATTAAAATTCATATTTAAAATTTACTAATAGAAGTAAAATTTCAATAATTTAAGCTTCACCACTTGTTTGCTGTATTTTGTAAAAGATAATATAGAAGAAATACACATGAACTTAAACTATTTCGATTACAACATCATCTCAAATATAAATCTTATGTACGTCTCACTCACAATTATTAACATTTGAGGATACTATAAAACTTTTACGTGACACTGTTATAAAAATCAACCTAATCGCAAACTGCCATTTATTACTTTCTCTCTCTCTCTCGTTTAATATACTATGTTTAGGAAATAAAGAATTGAGAGAGAGAGTGTGTTAATATATATAATGTATAGTATTTCTCTAGCAATATCTATTCAATATATGAACTAAATTCCTTGATCGAGATTAGATATGGGGTCTATTCTATAATAAAATTAATAAACAATAAATTTTGATGATTGTTGACTATGTTTATTGTATTTATTATTTTTCATACTTTTTATTTTATTTAAATGTTAAAATCATTTTTCAGTTTTATTTATAAATATCACTTTTCATCAATCTTATAAATCAACGACGCTGTATTATAAGTTTTAAAGTAATATTTCGAACATGTCCCCGTGATAATCAATTACTTAAATATATAAGAGCGATTTTACATTGTTTAACTAATTAATATGTACTCCAATCGAAAAGTATTAAATGAATTAATAATAAGAATAAATTGACTCTAAGTAAATTAGCGTTACATTATTTTGTCAAATCTAGACTGCTAAAAATCTCGCTTAAGATAATATAACTATTATCTAATGTAAGGAATATTATCTTCATTCATGATAATAGGTTGTGTATTTCCCGTGCTTGTGAAAATTAATTAGCATTTATTATAACATGAAAAAAATTGTAAAGAAAGAAAAATTATGAAAATAGTTTATTGATATGGATTATAAAAATTGATAAAATACGTTATACATTTAAAATAAAATCGGACTTAATAAGATCTAATCATTCTAATTCAAAATGAATTTAACTTAATTAATTTACATAATAAATCTGAACCAATTATTATTTGTAATACATAATCATTATCTCATTTAATATAAATTATTTAAATATTTTGAATATTTATTCCAAATATATGAATGGAAATATATGCCTAAAATGTATAACAGTAATATTGTAATAAATTATCATAATATGTATATTAATAATCAAAGTTAAATTAATCACTCTAGAATAATCTAATGTTGATTAATGGTCAGTTTTAATGAACTGAAATAAATTAATAATAGATACTTAAATAAACTTGAACGTTAAGATAAATTAATTACTATTATCCAGAGTAGTAAGACATACAAATGTGCAATAAACGATAAACAAGTTATACCTTAGTACTAATATTAAATATAAATATATTTTGAACGGTAAAATTCACTAATAAAATATTAGTATATTAATATTCTTCATTAATATAATTAATACCATATATAAAATAAAAAGTTAATTTAATTTACACAATAAAAATAATAAGTTATAACATTTTTTCCAAATAATATACCATCAAAAAGCTATTTCTAGAATAATTAGAAAATTAGATGTTAGAAATAAAAAAATAACAATAATATAATGATATACATAAAAACTGTATGTACGAGTAAGTTCAATATTATTTTATCTCTCTTATTTAGTATACCTATGTACATCAAATAATTCAACTGTTACGTTATAATCAATAATAAATTTATATTAATATAATTAAAATAAGAATTAAATTCAAAACCATTATCTTCTGCGTGATTAATTAGCCTTAGAGAAGCAAGGTTTTCTAATGAATCTAAAAATTATATTTGGAAATGAAGAATTAGCAATTAATAAAAACTTTTTAGTTACATTATAGTAATAATCTTATAATAGATTAATAATAGTAATATCGCCATAATATTGATCTCAAATTTTTAATACATTATATATCATTTTTTAATTTTAGTTATGTAATTTATATAATTATATAGATCATAATGAACATTTTATACAAAGAAATAATATCAAGATTATTAAAAGGATATAAGTATATTAAACCAATGTAAGTATGAAGTTATGTTTCATATCTTCAAAGACCAATTATTTGAAAAACTTTTCACTGAAATAAGAATAATTAATAAGAGTTATAGCCAAACTCAACTTCCTCTTCTTAACCATGATTTTTATCAATATATCTCTTGTAATTGTAAATATGTTTAGAACTCATTCTCTTTTACTATTTCTATACCAATTTTCATTTGAAAAACTTATAACAATGTCGTATATCTACTACTCATAATCTAGGCGATTGCTTTCACCATTCCCTTTATAGTTGATAACTAATATTCGGTCTATAGGTAGATATCTTTGAAGATCTATATTAACCCTAGAGGTTAGTGTACTGATTAATTATTATATTATCTCCTCCTTGTATTGTATAGGGCTCAAGTTCTTACTGTATCATAGCCGCCAGCTGTCTCTTTCTAATATCTTACTCACTTTTAGTCTTTATAATATACTATATATTTTCACTACATGTCTGTAGACTACAATTATTTTATGAAAAATTTGTCTTTAAAAGTTGATTATCTAATCCTTACAATTTTTTATTTTAGTCTCATTTGTAATATATATTCTATTCTATATAAATCTTTGAAACTCCATCAATACTCTCATCCATGATCATCTGAGAAATTATCTCATATTTACCTTCTTTCAATCTCATTATGGTGCTTGACTTATATAGATCCGAGTTCACTTTAGGTAGCATATTTTCCTAATTCTAATATTATAGTCTCTCCTTTAGAGATATAGTTGAACGTAGATCTTTCGTAGTTGTCAGTAATTAATACGTATCCAAACTTTATTATAACGTAATATGATGGCTCATCTCTCTTAAGGTCTCACTTACATTATGAGTTTTCCTCTTTCTTTACTTACTTTGTTCTAAGTTATTTTATTTCTTATCGATGCCTAATATTATCGCACTATTAGTTAATAGAGTGATCTCTATCTTCCTCTACTATCCTGTATTTAATATTTATGTTCCTTGAGTTTTTCATATCTCTATCTATATTCCTACTTTTATCTTCTATATAATTAATATTCTGTATTCACTTGATAAAATAAAAACACACATTATAGTAAGTCAAGACGTACTATTATCAGATTAAATTTCGATTACTAGATTTAATAAAAAAAACATATAGTAAAAAATTGAACTGAGTTTAACTGTAGAGGTCAATTAATAATATCTACACAGGAGCATATTATATATATATATATATTATATAATATATATTAATATTATTATATATATATATATATATATATATATATATATATATATATATTATTATATTATTATATATATACTATATAAATAATATATATATAATGTTATTATATATATATTATATACTATAATATATATATAATATATATTATAATATATCATTAATAATATATATTAATTTAATATATATATTATATATAATTAATATATAATATTATATTTATATAATATTATATTATATATATAATATAATATTATATATATATATTCATATATTAATATAATATATATATATATATATATAGTAGCATCGCCAAAATATCCTATATAACTATTATAGCATATATATATATATACGTAAATTTTCTAAATTTACTCCTTACGGCTATTAAAATATCGCATATATAATATGTCTCTCTTGTCTCTGCTCTATCTCTACTCTGACGAGAGGTCAAATTATAAGCTTTGGCCAGGATTTTCGATGAAACAATTCTTAAAATGAATTTCTATATTTAAATAAACAAACGTATAGGAAAAAAATAGAAAAAAACACTGTGCTTATTAGAAATCGTCAGTTGTCGAACTCGTTTGTATAATTCTATTGATTCTTTCGATAGGTGGAGTGTTAGTGAATCTTAACAGATAATCTCAGTAATTATATCAAACTAAATAACATGAAAAAGAAGAAAAAAATAAAAATAAAATCTCTCACAATATGTGCAATGTGAATACATAACTACGGTAGGTTAAATTCTATACATCTTAGAACTATAGATCCAAGACAAAAATTAACGATGGATATGCATCTCTATACTACTAATAATCTTTTATCAAAGAGCAAAAAACGCATTCTATCTCTTGCTACACTCAATGACTTATCATGATAAGAGTTAGATTCAAAGCAGAATCATACATATTAGTATATAGAAACTGAAGATTATGAATGGGACAGGCCAGATGTTTTCAGTGAAAGGTTTACAATGGATCTTTTATTGAGAAGAGATGACAAACACTAGAAAGTGTAATGTACTATCTATTTACAGAAATGCCTTATCTTTATGTCAGCCTGAAGAAAAGATGAATTGTGGAGCAAACTTTGGATTTTGTGATATACATGCAAAAAAATAGCAATACCATTTCTCTATTTATAGAAACTTCATAATATACTTTGTAATATTGTTATGCTGATTTCTCGCTAAATATAGATCTATATGATAACTTTTTATTTCTAGTTCTTTCATTTATAGATTATTGACGTTTGACACTATTTTTCCTTTCACTATTAGATTTAAGAAGTGTGATTTATATTTAACTATGTCATCGTAATAATATAATTTTTTATGTAACACTCTCACTTTAAGATTAAACGTCTTCCAAATATTTTTATTTATTTTTAGGGTATGAATATAAAGTAGCAAGCATAGACAATAGATCTGTATACAATTAAATTATATGTATACTCGAATTGCAATTACACGAGTTAAACTTCAATATCAAACTATATGAAAATTTCTGATGAATTATTTGCTGTTCACCACCTTTCCCTCTGTGCTGCTCTACATGTGTGGATCATTAATGATCTAAAAGAAAAATAGTTATTTATATAAAACAGTGTGCGTTATTAGACAGACATCTTCAGAAGTTACTGTATTTAACTTCTTAGTGGTTACACAAATTATAGTATAGTTTAGCTAGTGAAAAGAAATAATTTATTTAATATAATATTTAATTAAATTGAGTGTTATAAAAAAACAATGTTAAATAATACTTACATTATAAATAAATATGTAAATAATCATTAGTATAATATTTAAGAAAGATAATAAATTATATATAAATTTATATTTCTTTGTTTATTCCGATAAAATTTTAAACACATTAAATTATAACTTTTTAAATCATGAATTACAAATATTAAAATTTTTTAATAAATCTTTTGTACAAATAAGTAATGTTGAAATAAAGATAAATCTACATTGAAATAACAATGCAAAGAATAAATATTAAAATATAAAGTATTTAATTACAATAAAATTATAAATATAAAAATAATTTTAATAATATTATTACTAATATTAATAAACTATCTTTATTATCTAATAATATAAATTAAATATCTATTTATAATAAAATTAATATTGATACTTCAAAATCATGTGTTTTTAATTATTTTTATAGGTTACTTTTAAAATGATTTCATTATCAAGCCTATTAATAACTGTTATTATTAATTAATCTACTTTTTATATTTATATTAAGTATATTTATGAATTATTAAAATTGTAATTTGCTTTCATATTGAATTAGTGTAATGTGTTCTGTAGTATTTTAATAATATTCACATATTAGAAAGTATAATTTGTGCAAATAATAGGATCGTGAAATAGATATGCATGCACTTTATCAAACGTTAGATAGGAAAAGATTAAAAATGAGAATAGTGCAAAAGGAGTGAATAATTATTAAGATTGTTCAATTTATAATTCCGATGGGTGCGATTGTTAAGATTGGACTTAGTTCTTACAGAATTGTAGCGACATACTTACTTCATTACGTTAAGAGTTATGTTTTTACCTGTGTTAATTATTGTATAGTCAATTAAAGCATCATGTAGAAATTAAAAGTATAATATCTAAAGTTACTAAATATGTATGTTCAGATGTAACTATACTTAGTTGGTAGAGCTTAGTGTGAGTAGAATGTAAAATAGTCAAGGAATACGTGACATCTATTAAGTTGTATTGTTATATACCGTGTGTGAATAAGAATAAAAGTAATGAATATAATGATAATGAGAATAATAATATAATAAAGTACATTGATTAATAATGGTTTGGTCATATGAATAGAATGGATGATAGTCAGTTGTTAAGCGAAGGTATATGAGTGAATATTGGATTAGCGACTGAGAGAGATACTGGTTGGATGATCGAAAAAAAGAGTGTATTGAGTCAGTTACATATGGAATTTGACGATTGGAGATAAGATATAAATGTTTAGTTTAGCAGAGGCGAGAAAGAAGGTAATATGTGAAATTGATTTATATTTATGTGTATTCCAGTCCACCTGTTTACATATTATTATATAAGGTATTGAACTCCAACATTGACGAATGATTGCCATAATAAGAGCTTCCATCGATCTAGAGTTTCCTAAACTATTAATAGGTGTGACATTTTACTTGAGTGACCTGACCACGAATATTATCACAAAGGTGTTAAGTAGGCATTATATAATATGTAAGAGGTCATTTCGGCTTTATTTCTTTATTCGATTCGCTTCATACTCTTATCAAATTACTTTTCTAGTTTTTCTAACGTAACTAAATATGTTACGCTTCACCTTATACCTCACCAGTTATGGTATATAATAGTAGTAGGTGGGTATGATGAATTGATGATTGGATAGATTTGATTTAAATATATAAAATAATATTAATTATATATATATTAATTATAATATATTACTATATTAATATTATATAATTATATTATTATTATATATAATATATAATATATATTATATATATAATTAATTATATATTTATATACTTATATTATTATATCTATATATATATTATTATTTTAGTATATATCCACATTACTAATATAATGTTAATTCTCAAACTATTACATCGCTATCAGTGTAAATACGTATGTTTAATTATAGTTTTAGAAAGGATATCGCATAGAATCCAAAGTTCTAGTTAGCGGAAACTGCATCATATAAAAAATAATAAAAATAAAAAAAAAAATAAAAAAAAAATAACAAAAATTGTATCTTAATCTCTAAAAAAAAAAACTTACTGATAAAACATTCCATAAAAAATTGTGAAATTTCAGTATAAAGCTGAGATAAAATTATATTATATAGGCATAATTAAAGCTTTATTACTGACATAATAAGGGTCTTCAATGTCCAAGAATCGGGGTAGAATAGAGCTGTGATCGAGCCTAGTTTATATTCCATTAGTCCTCCTTCTTGTATTGGCTGTAGGCGCGATATACAGTCAACTCACCTGACAATCCATAATATAAAACCATAAATGAAAGTAAGAATAGTTATTCAACACTCTATGAAAATTCCACTCCTCTACCAAAAAGGGTTGAATTAGTTTTTAATTTTCGATTCTTCTTAAGTAATCCCACCGGTGAGAGCCGTGACAGAGAACTCCAGTTAGTTTCTTATGCATTCAGTTCTATCGTGTGAGTTCCTTTCTTTGTTATATTTTAATTCGTTTAGCGGAATTTGATATGCAATAGTTTCAGAAAGTTTTTCTAATAATTTGGGTAATGATTGCTTTTATGCTCTCACAATAATGAATAAAGCAATGATTTGATTGAAAGTCTGTACATTTAGTATTTGTTATAGAAAGATCTGATATTTCATATGTTATAGACCTCACGTGTGATAACACTCTATATGAAAGATCCTTCTCTAATGAAATAGCGCTAATTTACGTGATATCCATCTATGTGAGCGTATAAGATTCTTAACATATAATTTTTATTTTTTGTTGTTTATTAAATATGTTTGTAAGTGGGAAATTAAGTTCTATGTTTTTTTAAACATATTACTAATTTTCTCAATAACCAAGATACTCACGAATTTTTCTACATAAGACTATTGTGATGTATATTAATATACACAGTTTTTTGTATTATGTTTATTTTTTTTTGTAATGTATATTTTTTTTATATATTAGTTTATTTACAACATTAGAGTTTATAATATATATATAATTTATACAAAAGTAAGATACATTAACATGAGTGTATGTGACGTATATTGGTTACGTTAGATATTTAATAGTTTTTGGATAGAGGAATTAGTGTAACAATTATAGAACGGGACTATCTAAACGCTGACCATCATTGTAAGCTGTGAGTCTTATCTTTTCGACTTGTCATGTACTACTACTATTATTTTACATTTACTGTTTTTATCCTACATTTTCAATACAGTACCTTATACATAAATATACAATACATATACAATACAGATTCTAATTTATTCTAAATACATTTGAACTTCAATCATACATTACTCAAAAACTTTCAAATAGATATGTCAAACTCCTTAAACCCTCATAGGAAACATCCTTCTTCTCACATTTCTAATACACTGAAGTAATTTCATATTTCCAAGTCTCAGAAACATTAACATAGAATACCCACATCCTTCTAAGATTATTGATGTATGTGTTTATCTTCACTTTTAATACCTCTGTTCCTTTCCCCTTCATTACCTATCTCTCTTCCATCTGAACGCAATTTATTCACTTTCTGATTATAAACAACATTAACTCATTTTACTCATCCCTTACCCTCTCTACATAATAAATATAGTTTTATATTATTCTCCTATTACCCTATTGAGCACACACTATTTCCGAGTTATATTCTTAAACTAAATCACTTCTATATAAACAAAAATATTTAGAAACATTTTTCTCTCCCTACCTTCTCTCTCTCCATTCTTGCAACCAAATCGATGAACTCTGAAATCTATCATAAATTTATATCCCCATCTTCTTCTTTGTATTGGGTTAATGTGGGTTCCGATATAGTTAGTATACTGATCAATATTTGCTACACATATCTGTTAACTTATCCAATACGATATATTCTCAATCTTATATTCAACATAATAACTATCCTAACTCCTAACATTTTAATTTACCTATGATAACTTTGATACCATAATCAAATAATTCCTTCTTTTTTTATAGATGCTTCTCTTAACCTTTAGTTTCCTCCATCATAATTCACATACAATATTTCATTCAATCTTACTGTAAAAACCTATACTGTCCAACTCTACACTTATTTATTATATTCTAACTTATCTTCATTTCCAACCTTAATGAAGAAGTCTGAAACACTTTATTTCTTCTATTTTCTTAGTGCGAGCTAACTCAGTATTATAGTATAATACCCACTCTATATTCAAATTTCGTCACCACTACACTCCTTGATTATTATATACTATAATCTAAGAACTATAGCAATCTTTCTTCAAAATACTCTGCTACAGTCAAATCCATAACAACAATCTCAATCCACAACCCACACATCACACACAATTAATACACACAATGACCTCCCACACACCGAGCACAAAGTGCACGACACCAACAAACTTATGTTAATTACCCTTTTTATACACTATATTAATGATACAAAACTTTACTATAAAAATATTTCTCATATTCACTCCTAACCTTTCCTCCCACCACACATCTCTCAGCACTGACAGTAGTGGTACTCGATGTGAATAAGATTTTGTCCCGCTAACCTTCATTCTCTATATATTCCTTAGTTTCATTATGCCACCTCCAAATGTACTTTCTCTTATATTCTCAATAATAAAATTCTTCAAACCTTCTATTTACATATCGAATTCACTTTACTTCCCAATGTGTTATATACTTATCTTAGTACTAAATTCTCTTAGTGTTTCAATACATGTTAACAATCTCACATTAATACATTGGAGGAAATAACATGCATTTTTCCTCCGATCGCTAATATTAAATTAATTCAACATAAATAATTATTAGAACTTACCTCCAAAGTATATTCAAGATAACCCTTAATTCTTCCTTACTCCTTCATAGATCCACCATTTTATAATTCCATCTTACAGGACACCATAACCATACTTATTATTAACTATTAATAGCGAAAATCTACAGATTATAATACTATTTAAAAATATATGTAGTTCAATATCGAACAATATTAACATTAAAAATCTTTTGTACAGAATCTTATAAAACAAAAATCGAAGTCATTAACAGAAATCAACTTCTGCCACTCCACATTCTTTTTTCTACCCAGAAATAACAAACTTTAGGCAAACCAAACTTATTGTAAATTATATCATTTACAATGATATTTTTATTATTTGTGATTTTATTTATTATATATTTTCAATTATTATAGATTTTTAATAGTGTATACTGAATATTGATTCCATCACACTTCAGCTAGAGCACAAGACTATGACATCTTTAGAATTAATGTCGAAAGCTATATTGAGTACTATTCTGTATATAAATTTATAGTGACTATAGAATAAGTTAAAGGAAACTGTAATTTTCATTACTATATCAAAAATTGTACATTCCCTACTTACGTCTTCTAATTCTATATTAAACACAATAAATGTGATAAGTCTCTGGACAGTGAGTAGTATATAATCTAGATTATTCAGTAGTATATTAATATGTATAATATCTTCTTATACATCCGTTTTGAAAGTATGCTATTAAATATCTATTAAGACTACAGAAAACATGACTAGTCCTCAAAAATACTCTTTGATTCTATAAACACGGTAAAATACTGTGCTATAATTATCTGACTCAAATTGATATAATTGGAATAGTCCTAAGATTATTATATGATTTGTCGAATGAAGTTACTAACATTCTTATATACACTTTATTGGGATATAAGGTGATTGGTCAAACGATTAAATAGCATTCTGTCTTAGATCTAAAGAATAACAATCCAATACATCAATAGACGACTCTACTTCTCTGAACCACGAGATTAATTTATAAGTGTGTGTAATAATAAAGATATTTAAGAGCATATATCCTAGATGCTCGAAAGTTCGTGTTAAAGGCAATAATAATTTTACTCACAATGAACCTGTAAAGTGACGTTGAGAGTCATCGGCGTTTCGAGGCAAGGATAGACTACACCTAGATTGAATGTATTACTTCTTTTATACTTATTTATCGTTTATTATTATTGTTGTGCTGTAGACTTTATCATTCGTTTGAAATCTTTGTGTTTATCAAAATTATAGAATTTGTCTCTTTTATATTCTTATACAATCATTCATATAAATTTTATATTCAGTCTTGTTCAGAGTGGTACAAATAAAAAGACAACTTTTGTCACTTGATCTGCATTATCAAAAAGTCTCGGGTTAATGAATCGTCTTATAAAATACGTGAAATGTTTATTCGATTCTTATAGGTTTTTATTGTTTTTTTATTTTAATTAGTATATAATTTTTTTTCATAACTATTCAGAAACAGCCACTATTAATATTGCTCATACTCTACCACTATCGCACAGTTAAGTAATCAACTCATAGTTAAGTTTAATGGGCTTAGTTTCTACAGTGTAAGTATACTTCATGTTATCAATGAAGTAAGAAATGTTATTATTTAAATTATTTTTTCTCAGTACGTATTTATGGAGTTATTATGACGCATTATTTATAGATATAGTTTAATATATCAATATTATTAAATTATTATTATATTATTTATTATTAATATTTAATTATTATATATTATTATTATTTTATTATATATATTATTATTATTATTACTTTATACGTGTTGCTGTTAATATCAGTATCTCTTTCTTCACTTATTTGTCCTTTCTTTTTTATGTTCTTGTGTTTTAGTGATATATATATTATATATATTATTATATATAATAATATATAATATATATATTATATATATATATATAAATATATTATACCTTACATTCTGAAAATAAAAAAAATTGATGAGATGCAAATTGCCCAAATTATTGACATAACTGTACATAGTCAATCATATAGCTGTTAGTTGTAGTTACTTATATATATATAATATTATCATATATAAATACATTATATATTGATTTGTATGTGTGTGATTGTGTGTGTATGTGTGTGTGTGTGTTATACTGATATACTGATGTGTATAGTATATTTATATATCTGTGTTATTTGATGTTGTCTGTGTTTGTCTGAATGGTATTCGTTAGATTATTGTTGTGTTTGAATGATCTTGTGATCCGCTTTCCGCATCCCGCAATCCACGATATATTTTATATCCGTCGCGATAATAAAATACCATCGACTACACCTCTAATAACAACTCTTGTAGAGTGTGTGGTTGAAGCACAACGAATGCTTACCAAAATTAGGGAAACTTTGTGTGCTGCTGTGATTGTATAGGCTGATGATTTTGTTTTAAAAATTATTTGTAGTTAGGTCATCATTTATGTGTATGTATGTATGTGTGGTTTTGATGTTGTGTTATGAGTGTGATTGATTGTGTGATGATATTATGTGATGATTTTGTTGTTGTATTGTGATGTGATAGTATTGCTTAGTGATGTGATTTATTATCATTTTATCTTTTTGTTTGTGGTATTGTTTATGTTATGTGTTTATTTCTTGTGTTTATGTTTTGTGTTGTGTGTTTATCTTCCATTCATAACTATTTTATTTATTTCAAATTATATGTTTTTATTATACTATTAATTATTTATTATTATTATTATTAATTAATTATTATGTTGAATCATTTATTATTCCTGTATAAGAATAAGATATTTGTGTGTTGTTGTTGTGTTGTTGTTGTTGTTTGTTTTATTATTGTTGTTAAATATTATTTTTTATTATTATTTTATTATTATTATCTTATTATTATATTATATTTAGTATTATATTTTTATTTTTGTTTTTGATTATTATATTATTATTATATTATTATTATTATATTATTATTATAATTATTATATAGTACATTACATAGTGTTATTAGTTTATGTGCTATTGTTAAACCTTCTGGTCGTTAGTTGGTTGTATTGTTATTTTGTTACTGTGAGTGTGATTATTAGTAGTTTTATATTACCACATTCTTATGTTGGTCTGAGGTTAAATTTTCTTTGATGTGTTTTACCGATAATAAATTAGTTCGATACATTACTCAATCTTAAACCAATACTTAATTATGTGATGATATACATTATTGTTGCTCAAAGAACAACATTTGTTGCATATACACGCCCCCTTCAAAAATTGTTCTATACCATAAGTTTTTATTATACTATAACTTAATATTGTTAATATGTTAAACTAATTATAAGATATGTATATTTTCTGAATAAACATTTAAATATGCTCTATCACGTATTCAATATCTCTTTCTTCGTATAGTATGTGGTTAGTGTTGATAGTGTTATGTTTGATGTGTGTGTGTGTGTGTATACTAAAATGTGTGTGTGTAGTGTTATGTGTGTATATATATATATATTGTGTTAGTGTGTGTGTTGTGTGTGTGGTATTGTGTGTGAGTGTGTGTTATGCTGTGTGTGTGTTGATAGTGTTGTCGTGTATAGTGTTAGTCGTAGTGTTTCTGTGTTTGTAGTGTTAGGTGTATATATATTATTATATATTATATGTGTGTGTGTTATATATAATATTATATGTAGTAAGTGTGATTGTGTGAGTGTGATGAGTTTAGTGTTGTATATAATATATATTATATATTTAGTATGTTATTGTTAGATGTGTAGCAGTAGTATTGTGATTATATATATATACTTATAATATATAATATATATATTTGTGTTATCTTTGATAAGTTATTATTATTATTATAGTTATTTTGTATATATTATTAATTATTACTTATTCTATTACTTAGTTTTATTAATTATTATCATATTTATTAATATTTATTCATTATTTATGATCACGAGAAAAATCGTTAGTTGTCTGTTATTTGTGTGTGTGTCTTATTGTGTTGTGTGTATGTGTGTTTAGTAGATCAGATGTGTGTATTGTTGAATCTTATCTTAGCTGGTTCTGCTT